>JAQJVL010000013.1:5925279-5960279 GCA_035578905.1 Stictocephala bisonia
GATCTTAGCCTGTCATCGGCTTGACTGTAGTACTAAAACGAGAAGTGACAGCCTGAGATGTGAACGGAGTAATTGGTTACGTAAACTAACAGATGTTGATCTTAGCCTGCCGACGGCTTGACTGTGTTACTAAAACGAGAAGTGACAGCCTGAGATATGAACGGAGTAATTGGTTACGTAAACTAACAGATGTTGATCTTAGCCTGCCGACGGCTTGACTGTGTTACTAAAACGAGAAGTGACAGCCTGAGATGTGAATGGAGTAATTGGTTACGTAAACTAACAGATGTTGATCTTAGCCTGCCGACGGCTTGACTGTGTTACTAAAACGAGAAGTGACAGCCTGAGATATGAACGGAGTAATTGGTTACGTAAACTAACAGATGTTGATCTTAGCCTGCCGACGGCTTGACTGTGTTACTAAAACGAGAAGTGACAGCCTGAGATGTGAATGGAGTAATTGGTTACGTAAACTAACGGATGTTGATCTTAGCCTGTCATCGGCTTGACTGTAGTACTAAAACGAGAAGTGACAGCCTGGGATATAAACGGAGTAATTGGTTACGTAAACTAACAGATGTTGATCTTAGCCTGCCGACGGCTTGACTGTGTTACTAAAACGAGAAGTGACAGCCTGAGATGTGAACGGAGTAATAGGTTACGTAAACTAACAGATGTTGATCTTAGCCTGTCATCGGCTTGACTGTAGTACTAAAACGAGAAGTGACAGCCTGAGATATAAACGGAGTAATTGGTTACGTAAACTAACAGATGTTGATCTTAGCCTGTCATCGGCTTGACTGTAGTACTAAAACGAGAAGTGACAGCCTGAGATGTGAATGGAGTAATTGGTTACGTAAACTAACGGATGTTGATCTTAGCCTGTCATCGGCTTGACTGTAGTACTAAAACGAGAAGTGACAGCCTGAGATATGAACGGAGTAATTGGTTACGTAAACTAACGGATGTTGATCTTAGCCTGCCGACGGCTTGACTGTGGTACTAAAACGAGAAGTTACAGCCTGAGATGTGAACGGAGTAATTGGTTACGTAAACTAACGGATGTTGATCTTAGTCTGTCAACGGCTCGATGATGATATTAAACAGGAAATAACAGCTTGGGGTGTAATAAAATGAGTAATTGGTTAAGTAAACTAATGACTTAGTCTTAATCTTAGTCTAATATTTGTCTGTCAACAGCTTGACTGTTGTTCTAAAGCGGGAATTGGCAGTATGGGATGTGAAAAAGTGTATGCAACGTAAGGCTTTAAATACCAATTGTACGATTATCTACCAACAACAGAAGGAAAGAAATACTATGAACATTAGAAAAAAATGAATATAAAATACAAAACAGATTGTCATAGTGTTCACACTCACATATTGATTTCACGTCACAGAGCCCAAGTCTAGACTTCGCACTCATTCAACACTTGCTTCTTCGATTGAATGAACACCAGCTAAAGCCCCTTGAAAAGAACGCAATAGATAATCTTTAATTACGTGATCCATAGTTTAAGTTTATTCTCCGCATTTACATGAACGATCATTTGCCATTCTGTAACCATGTTTTGTTATATTAATTTCAAAAATAAAAATACTAGAAAAGGTACTTGCAATAGAAAAGTTGTTCAAACTCTTTAAATTTTTAAACAAGATTTCAATTTTTTCACAATAATTGAGAACCTTTCCACCTCAATAAAACAATACACCTCAAATACAACATTAGATTTTTCCAAATAGAAATAAATAACCAACATTTGTTACAGCAAAATCTTTTTATCGAGTGGGAACGACATATTTTCTGAAATTTACAGGTTTTGGTTACGTTGTTACGTTTGCTTCCTCTTCAAAGGTTCCTGATTGGTTCCTATCCCTTTTGTTTCGATGCAATTTTATTGTAGAGGAAAGTCCACGAAAATAGGCTGTCCAACAGGTTTGCCGCCCTGTTTCACCGCCGCCGTTTAGCTGAGTTGTGTTTACAGCTTCTTTTCACCATCTTTCGGCTCTTTTTCATAGTTCGGAAATTTCCCGATGGGAAGCTTTTGAGAAGTTCGACTATTTTTTAGATTTTTAGTTTCTCGTTGTAAGCTTCGTTCACTCACCTTTAGCTGTTTACACCAAAATCTAGTAAATGTTTCTTAGTTTTCTTGTTTTTGAAAGTGTCGCTCTTCTAACGACAAGTCAGTAAAAGCTTTGTCAGAAGTCGGAATTTAATAATAAAAATAAAAGTAAACAAATATAAAAATCAAAATAACTATTTGTTAATTTGTTGTTTTACTGATTCCTGAGGCAGAATCACAAAAAATAATAATCATAATCATAAAAAGATTTATAAATACAAGGAAAAAGGATCTGACATATTGAGAAGAAGTTACTATTAATATTTCATTTATTAAGAGTTAAATCTTTATTTTATTCTATTATTTGAGTAAAACTTGTTAGTTTTGTTTTAATCTTACATAAAGTATTTTGACAAGAAGTTACATTTTTATTTTGTTGAACAAGTATTATTTTCTTTGATTTTAAATTAAATTTCAATAATGAAGTATTATTTGCTACTGTGTTTGAGAAATGAAAGATAAACAAAAATAAATTTGTGGCTATTCTTTTGTTTTGGAGAATACGTTACGATTCCTCCCTTATATTTCCAGTAGTTAAATTTCCCACACCCGTATGAAAGCGACTGAACATCGTCGATTCTATACGAGGAAGGTTCAGTATAACGATGGCAGTGCTAAGGTCTGATACTAGAAACGTGTGTATCGTCAACGATATTTCAAGTTAATACCAAGCTGGTTTTTGTGGAAATTTATATTGTTTTCAAAATTTTTTCCAATATTGGTGTGCTGACTTTGATAAGCCGACAGTTCGTGTTGCTATGTGTCAAAAGGTCACGCATGCAGCCCGGCGATATTTCCAAGAGGCTTACTGGTGATGGGTTTCCGGAATAAGGACAATGCCTGCTGCTGCTATAGGTAAATTTATTTGCCCACTTCTCTCTTCTAGAAGTATCGAGAGGGTGCAGTAAGATACCAGCTGTTTCATAGTTCTCAGTGTTATTAAACTTCGTGTATGGATCCTTAAGTTCTCGGATCCGTCCAGGTATAGTACGTTTTCAATCCTGGAACCCCTAGAGACACACTCCTAAGCAACCATGGAACCCTAGGGACGGCACGCCTAGTTTACGTAAGTGGAGTGATTGGTTACGTAAACTAATGACTATCGATCCTGTCGTGTTAACTTTTTTGCTACAATACTAAAATGGGAACCTGTCAGTCACCATTATATTGGGGACCGTCAGTTACGTGTCAACGGAATGATTGGTAAAGCACCTTAATTACTATCGATCTTGACCCTTCAATGGGTTGATGTAGTACTAAAACGGAAAGTGAGAGCTTGGATGTGAAATGAGTAATTGGTTACGTTAACTTACGACTATAGATCTTGGCCTGTCAACGGCTTGGCCACGATACTGAACGAAGAGTTGACAGATTGAGATGTAAACGGAGTAATTAGGCTATTGATCTTGGCCTGTCAACGGCTTGGCCACGATACTGAAGGAAGAGTTGACAGCTTGAGATGTAAACGGAGTAATTAGGCTATTGATCTTGGCCTGTCAATGGATTGGCCACGATACTGAACGAAGAATTGACAGCTTGAGATGTAAACGGAGTAATTAGGCTATTGATCTTAGCCTGTCAATGGATTGGCCACGATACTGAACGAAGAATTGACAGCTTGAGATGTAAACGGAGTAATTAGGCTATTGATCTTAGCCTGTCAATGGATTGGCCACGATACTGAACGAAGAGTTGACAGATTGAGATGTAAACGGAGTAATTAGGCTATTGATCTTGGCATGTCAACGGCTTGGCCACAATACTGAACGAAGAGTTGACAGCTTGAGATGTAAACGGAGTAATTAGGCTATTGATCTTGGCCTGTCAATGGATTGGCCACGATACTGAACGAAGAATTGACAGCTTGAGATGTAAACGGAGTAATTAGGCTATTGATCTTAGCCTGTCAATGGATTGGCCTCGATACTGAACGAAGAGTTGACAGCTTGAGATGTAAACGGAGTAATTAGGCTATTGATCTTGGCATGTCAACGTTATGGCCTCGATACTGAACGAAGAGTTAACAGCTTGAGATGTAAACGGAGTAATTGGGCTATTGATCTTGGCCTGTCAACGGCTTGGCCACGATACTGAACGAAGAGTTGACAGCTTGAGATGGAAACGGGGTAATAAGCTATTGATCTTGGCATGTCAATGGCTTGGCCACGGTACTAAACGAAGAGTCGATCATACAATTCTATTGAATGCACTTTAGTTTATGGAAATCAGAGGTAGAACATATGATTGAATCAGTTCATATTTGAGTAATGTAACACAACTGGTCAAAATCTCTTTCAACTATTGTCAGGGTTGTACGAGATGGTCTTCAGTTCTTAATGTTGACGTGAACGTGCCCATGTGCTCCATTCTTGGTCCCGTCTTATTCCTAGTTTTATTAATGACTTACCCTCCTATGTTACAAATGGTAAAGTCTGCTTTTCGCAGATGACACTTCACTCTCTATCTAAGCTCCCAGTCATTCAGAGCTTGTGGTGAAAGTGTTCAAGCAGACTAACACTCTATTGCAATGGTTTAGTAAAAACAAATTATGTATTAATGATACAAAAACTAATAATATTGAGGCCCTAATGACTAATCAGTGGGAGGAGGGGAAGGGGGTAAAGCATCTGTCATATGCTTTCGATGAACAGGAAATTGATCCTTATGATGAAACAACATTTTTGGGTGTCAGGATTGACTAAAAGTTAACATTTAAATCACATATTGACTTTGTAGGTAAAAAACTTGGGTCAGCAATCTTTGTGTTGACACGTTTTTTTTCTTTTATGGGTAGTAGGACTACTGTATACTATGGGCTAATTTGTCCTGTCTTGGCTTATATAATCCAAATATTTGGACATGAGTGGAGAGAAACTAACTTTTTGATTAAATTGTTAAAGAGGGCTGTTAGAACATTATTCAGTAAGCGTAGGAGTTTTTCTTGTGGGCCTATCTTTACGATAGTAATATACGTATATATCCATCTGTTTACATGCGCATTTCCTCCTATTTTTTTCATTGCAATTTTCACCTTTTTAAAACAAACAAATCGAAACATAAACGTATTATCAGACTAGTCATGAGGACAACGCTTCCTTATAAAACAAATTTTTTTAAAGAAATATCTATTATTGAAAGGGATTAAAGCATTAAACTATTTAATGCTTTACTAGCAGAACGTAGAGCGAGTGCATTTTCTAACAGGGTCAAGAGATATTTGGTGTCGCTTTGCTTTTATAGTTTGATGAATCCCTGAAGTGCGAGAAAGTTTCATAATGTTTAATTATTTTCGGTGAAGATAAGAATAAATTATATCTTTGGTAATTTTATTTTAGTATTGACATTTGTAATCATACATACTGACATAACAATTTATTCACAACATTTTTCAATACTATAATGTTACAATAAAGCATATTTGATTTAGTTAGACAGCTCGGGATGTGAACGTTGTAATTGAACACGTAAACTAATGACTATCGATCTTGGCCAGTGAACGGTTTGCCCACGATACTGCACGAAGCGTTGACAGCTTGGGATGTGAAAGGAGTAATTGGGCACGTAAACTAATGACTATCGATCTTGGTCAGTCAACGGCTTGGCCACGATACTGAACGAAGCGTTGACAGCTTGGGATATGAACGGAGTAATTGGGCAAGGTAAACTAATGACTATCGACCTTGGCCAGTTAAGAGTTTGCCCTCGATACTGAACGAAGCATTGCTAGTTTAAGATGTGAACGGAGTAATTGGGCACGTAAACCAATGACTAGTGATCTTGGACAGTCAACGGCATGTCCACGATTCTGAACGAAGCGTTGACTGCTTGGGATGTGAACGGAGTAATTGAGCACCTAAACTAATGACTATCAATCTTGGACAGTCAACGGCTTGTCCATGATACTGAACCAAGCGTTGGTAGCTTGGGATGAGAACGGAGCAATTGAGCAAGTTAACTAATGACTATCGATTTTGGACAGTCAACGGCTTGGCCACGATACTGCACGAAGCGTTGACAGCTTGGGATGAGAACGGAGTAATTGAGCACGTAAACTAATGACTATCGATCTTGGCCTGTCAGCGGCTCGGCCACGATACTGCACGAAGCGTTGACAGTTTGGCATTAGAACGGAGCAGTTGAGCACGTAAATTAATGACTATTGATCTTGGCCTGTCAACCACTTGGCCACGATACTAAACGAAGTGTTGACAGCTTGGGATGTGGGCGGAGTAATTGAGCACCTAAACTAATGACTATCGATCTTGGACAGTCAACGGCTTGTCCACAATACTGAACGAAGCGTTGCTAGCTTGGGATGAGAACGGAGCAATTGAGCACGTTAACTAATGATTATCGATTTTGGACAGTCAACTGCTTTGCAACGATACTGCACGAAGCGTTGACAGCTTGGGATGTGAACGGAGTAATTGAGCACGTAAATTAATGACTATCGATCTTGGCCTGTCAACGGCTTTCCCTCGATACTGAACGAAGCGTTGCTAGCTTGGGATGAGAACGGATCAATTGAGCACGTTAACTAATGGCTATCGATCTTGGCCTGTCAACGGCTAGGCCACGATACTGAATGAAGCGTTGACAGCTTGGGATGAGAATGGAGTAATTGAGCACCTAAACTAATGACTATTGATCTTGGACAGTCAACGGCTTGTCCACGATACTGAACCAAGCGTTGGTAGCTTGGGATGAGAACGGAGCAATTGAGCAAGTTAACTAATGACTAACGATTTTGGACAGTCAACGGCTTGGCCACGATACTGCACGAAGCGTTGACAGCTTGGGATGAGAACGGAGTAATTGAGCACGTAAACTAATGACTATCGATCTTGGCCTGTCAGCGGCTCGGCCACGATACTGCACGAAGCGTTGACAGCTTGGCATTAGAACGGAGCAGTTGAGCACGTAAATTAATGACTATTGATCTTGGCCTGTCAACGGCTTGGCCACGCTACTAAGCGAAGTGTTGACAGCTTGGGATGTGAGCGGAGTAGTTGAGCACGTTAACTAATGACTATCAATTTTGGACAGTCATCGGTTTACCCACGATACTGCACGAACCGTTGACAGCTTGGGATGAGAACGGAGTAGTTGAGCACCTAAACTAATGACTATCGATCTTGAACAGTCAACGGCTTGTCCACAATACTGAACGAAGCGTTGCTAGCTTAGAATGAGAACGGAGCAATTGAGCACGTTAACTAATGACTATCAATTTTGGACAGTCATCGGTTTGCCCACGATACTGCACGAACCGTTTACAGCTTGGGATGAGAACGGAGTAATTGAGCACATAAACTAATGACTATCGATTTTGGCCTGTCAGTGGCTTGGCCACTATATTGCACGAAGCGTTGACAGCTTGGCATTAGAACGGAGCAATTGAGCACGTTAACTAATGACTATCAATTTTGGACAGTCATCGGTTTGCCCACGATACTGCACGAACCGTTGACAGCTTGGGATGAGAACGGAGTAATTAAGCACGTAAACTAATGACTATCGATTTTGGCCTGTCAGCGGCTTGGCCACTATATTGCACGAAGCGTTGACAGCTTGGCATTAGAACGGAGCAGTTGAGCACGTTAACTAATGACTATCGATCTTGGCCTGTCAACGGCTTGGCCACGATACTGCACGAAGCGTTGACAGCTTGGGAAATGAACGGAGTAATTGGGCAAGTAAACTGATGACTATTGATCTTGGCCTGTCCAAGGCTTGCCCACGATACTGAATGAATGAATAAGTCGATTTATTTCCGCACGAAATACAAAATACATATCAATTCAGAGAATAATACAATAATAATCTATACAATACATAAGAATCAAAATTCTTAATTGAAGTTAACTTGATACTGAACAAAGCGTTGATAGCATAGGATGGGAACGGAGTATTGGGCACGTAAACTAATGACTATCGATCTTGGCCAGTTAACAGTTTGCCCACGATACTGAACGAAGCATTGCTAGCTTGGGATGAGAACGGAGTAATGAGCACGTAAACTAATGACTATCGATCTTGGCCTGTCAACGGCATGGCCACGATACTGCACGAAGCGTTGACAGCTTGGCATGAGAACGGAGTAATTGAGCACGTTAACTAATGACTATCGATCTTGGCTTGTCAACGGCTTGCCCACGATACTGAACGAAGCATTGACAGCTTAGGAAGTGAACGGAGCAATTGAACACGGTAAACTAATGACTATTTATCCTGGACTATCAGTGACTTGATTGTGGTAATGAAACGAGAATGCACGTGATGGGATGTGAAAAGAGTAGTTGGTTACTTTCTCTAACCACTAACCAACTACTTAGTGATTAGAGTTAGTGGTATATGTTACCCTTACGGGTATGGCTGGGTGGGTCAATACCATTGTCCGTATATGGGAGGGCGGGTGGGTCAATACTACTGTCTGTGTATGGGTGGGTGGGTGGGTCAATACCACTGTACGTACATGGGTGGGTGGGTCAATACCAATGTACGTGTATGTGTGGGTGCGTGGGTCAATAACACCAATTGCACCCGTGGTCCAAAAATAACCTATTATTAGAGTAACCATGTAAGACTATAAGGTATTAGCTTTTGTCATTACGTATGTATTGTGTCCTTTTTAATTGGTAATAGTTTTTCAATTAACATAATACGTAATAGCAAATTTAATGTTCACTACCACCGTACGTGTATGGGTGGGCGGGTGGGATACTACCACCGCACGTGTATGGGTGGGCGGGTGGGATACTTTGGAGCTAACTTGCTAGTGAATGCATTCGCTGCCGAAGATAGCAGGTGGTTTCTTTTGAGGACTCGGTCACCAATGTTATACCTAATATCCCTTCGTCGAAGGTTATAAAATTTCGCTTGGGACTCGAATGATTTTTTAGATTCTCATGTGATGGCTGTACGTGTATGGGTGGGCGGGTGGGTCAATACCACTGTACGTGTATGGATGGGGTGTACCTAAATTAATTTTCATTTTGTTAGGTATTCCGACTATTATCGGCCCTATTTTTTAACAAGGACTACATTCGCTCCTACACTTATAAAATTAATTCGAAATCCATACTCACCCATGTCTTGATAATCCGTCATGGCATCTGAATTAAACTATGGCATAAGTGCATCATATTGTTCGTCGATAGCTGACCTATCCAACGCCATCTGGCACTTAATTGTTATTCTCTTGAATTTGCCAAATATATCTTTAAGTTTTTAAATTAAAAAATATATATGCCTGTGTGCTGTTGTCTCAGTAATGAAAATGGTTGAATATCTTAGGAAACTTATTTCATTTAGACTTATATCATGAATGCTGCTTTAATAAGTGGCTTGGTCATGATAATTAAAGGAGAATTGACAGCAATTGTAGGGAAAGGAGTAATTGGTTAAGTAAATTAACAACCATTAATCATGTCTTGTAAATAGCCTGGACACATAATAAAAGGAGAATTGACGAAACTGGACGTGAAAGGAGTAATTAGGCACGTAAGCTAATGACTATCAACAGTCGTTGGGACAGTCGTTGTCTTGGCAACTATACTGACCCAAGCATTGACTTCCTGATATGGGAAAGGAATAATAGGTCAATTAACTAACGTATATCGAGAATGACCTGTAAATAATGGCTTGGCCATGAGATTAAAATAGAACTAATTGCCAATTTTGGATATGAAAAGAGTAAATGAATAGGTAAGCTAATGACTATCGATCCTTAACTGTCAATGGCTTGCCACAGTACTTAAAGGGAACTCCTCATTTATCGATGTAGAATATTTGTTTACTCATGATACCATTGGTTTGATTTCTTTTACAATGTAGTCTGTAAGCTGATTACAATTCATTAAAAGATCAGGGAATTGCTTACTCTTTATAAGTAAAAGATAAAGATCGTCTTATTTTACCAGGTGATGTTTGCGCAAAGTAGTCCTATCTAACACTTACTCTGGAGACCAACGGCTTTACGTGACTTGCGGACTACAAGAGCGGCGCAAGGAATAAACAGTCATTAGTCACATCAGGAATCGTACCAGGACCGGTTACTTGGCAAGCCCCCACCCGTGCCTCTTAGCTACGACCGCTTCTAAATACGTAGGTGATCGGCTGAATTAATCCTAAATGATATCTATATCAACATTTATTAACTGATCTTAAAACTAACAATATAATCAGAATGCAATGAAGCAACTAAACTTAGATGGCACAACAATTAAAACCGTTTTAGTGTAAATTTAAAACGTTCTTTTTAATAAGAAAGGCCTAGTTTTACTGAGGTGCCACTTTCGGTTAAACGTTTGGTTGAAACCAAAGAATTTATGTTATAAAGATAACATCGTTTGTTTTCTAATAAAATTACATTGTGTAAATATTTATGTTATGTAAACTGTTAGTAAACATTTTTTTAAATTTCATAATAAAATGTTGTAAGTTTTTGCACGATGGAGTAAGAAACACAACAAAAATTTGTAACACACTAAAACACCTACGGGTAGCGGTGATCTATGCAGGACTCTTTGGGATGACTTTATGCATAGCCGCGTGTCTTGTGCTCTTCTGAGGTCACTTTTATACTTCGTATATTGGTGTGTATCTAGCGTACCTAAGTACCAGAGTCCTCATGTTGGACATCCTTCCTTACAGCTCCGAGAATGTCAGCATATGTCCTGCCAATACTAGGATTGATCTGGGAAACTTGACTCCTAGGACTGCTTCTGGACCACTTTTATGACTTTGACTTGGATATATTCTTCTTCATTTCTTCTGCCCTAGACCTCAACTCACCGTATCTCGGCGTTGGCTTTGCCTTCTCTATTTTTCTTCTGGGCTCTTGACTAGGACTTCTGTGAAGCACTCCGTCACCTACTCCTCGACGTCTTTCTGCCTCTTATTCTGTTTAGCCTGGGTGGAGGACTACTTGCTGTTCGCTTTAAAGATTTTAGAGACGCACTGCTGGCGTCTGGCTCTCTCGTGGACGGCGAAGGTACCTGAGTTTGGGCCGAAGATACTCCATGCTGTCACATAAACACCTTTCAGAACTTCCGCATGGAGATCTCGAGGTAAGTGATACCATTCTTTAGCTTCATAGCCATGCTGTTTTGTCATAAAGAGGCCGACAAGGAGTATCCTATGAATGTCAAGGAGTATCCGGCCTCTTTACTCCTTGTCCATAAGGACAACTGTGTACCTGTTGTTCCCTCATCCTCTTCAATTCTACGTCCACCGTCCTCTTAACAATCTCTACTTTCTTCTCGTCTGGAGAAGCTTCATGTAAAGCATCTGACTGTGCCTTTGGAGTTTCCACACTCTGGCACATTATTTCTGTAATATAATTCGCTGGTGGAGACTGATGTGTCAGGCCACTTCTTCCGATGGAAAATCTCCCTGCTTTCCCTCCAAGGTTGGGTTTAAGGGTTCCCCAGTTGATGTTAAGTGTAAGAAAATATCTGTACTTTTCTCGTCTTGAATCTTGTGAGAAAGGCACAAAGATACCTCACCAGCTCAGCTGTATTTTGCGTCTCTCCAACCACACAATAAGCTCCGTTCTCCCGAGCATTGGCCTCGGCAGAGCCCCCCTGATCGCAGTATGCCACTATCCGGTCGTCAAGTTGCACTAACGGCCAAGGAGATTTTCGTTGGTTGAAAGAGCAGCTAGGTTATGCTGACTAAACCGACCCGGGGGACCATCTACTATGCGGCAGCCTAGGGAAGTACGACGGAAACTCAGTTTTTAAGCTGTACCCTCTGTCCGATCAGGACGGCACCAGGAGCGTGGGAGAAAATACACCAGGTCGTACCAGCAAGAAAATCTAATTTACATGGTTAAACAAGAACTATTGCAATTTATCGGAAGGCAAGAATGAAGCTTAGAGAAACCAGTTTGGATTTCACCTGCGCTAGCCGCGCTGCCACTGGCATGTGACGGCACGATGTCCAGGATGCACGTTAAAGAACGCTGCGGGTGGAATGGCCCTTGTACCTCGATTATAAATATGTTACTGTTAGCTACTTCTTGATTATTATAATTGTTTTGTGTTTGTAAAAGTAATCTGAACTATACATTTTTAAGGCAAGTAGATTGATCACGAGTGTAAAAATAAATAAATAAAGTAAATGTTGTTCAAAACAAAATGCACTATATTGGAGGATGTGTTTTTGATATAATACTTTCATTTAAAGTACGTTACTCTGACACTCTTTATTTCAAATAATGTAACGTATCCAGCTGCCATCATACAAGCCGCCTGGTTACATTAAGTGCAGCGCGTGGGTACCAATATTTATTACACTATAACGCAATCTTTTATTCCTGATAATGTTATTATCATTTATATAGTACTAGCTGTACCCGCCCGCTTCACCGGTCATAATATTGAGTTTTGATTGTATCATTGAAATGTGCAGCAACCTTTCAGTTTACACAGTATCCAATTTACAACAGCTGATGTTTTGTGTAGTTTACTACTGTACTCAATTATTTTTAATTTTGAAAGTTTTGCCTACCACAATTTTACTCTATTTGTTTTTATTTAACAGCTGTTAATCAAATAAATCAATCAATTAATATAGCTAAAAAAGAAATCAAAACATAAAAATATAAACAGTTTAAAAAATTAACACATGGTTTAATTTAATTTTGACATATTTAAAACACACAGCTGATATTCTTTTTATATTTGACTTATTATACCTTCATGCATCCTGCTATTTGATTAACATCGAAACTTTAGAAGTCTAAGGGATGGAGCCCTGAGGGATTAAAGAAACGGGAATAGGACAGAAACCTTCCCTGGGGTATATAGAACAACTTCCCCAAGTTTCATGGCGATCGGCTGGACGGTTTGGTAGCGCATAAAGGATAGACAAACAAACATACATTGGATTTTATAGATATAGATTTTTAAATGAATAATAATTAAAGTGAAGCTACTTAATCAATCATATTTTATTGGAAAAACAGTCAAAAATAATAATATTGAGTGATGTCTCATCACAAATGATGTTACTTCTAAGTCTGTTAATTTATTTTATACTTGTAATTACATATATCATTTCACTATGATTATTAATACTATTTACTTTAAGGAAGTTAATTATTTTTTGTATTATAATAGTTATTGTTACTTTTATTCAGTTGTAATTATTATATTTAAAAACAAAACTGATAATTGTAATTATTTTTTTATCAGGTTGTGCCCAACTTCGCATGGTTAAATAAAGACGTATTTCAATTCATGACTATTTTATCGTTACATTCATTGGTTCAATATTGTTTTATGGTGCTCCTTGTAGCTTTAGGATCATATGATTAATGGGTGCTCAGTTCTATTTTGTCTTGCTGAGTCATGTAGGTCACAGCGTGCAGTCATGTTTCAGCTGTCTGCATGATTCATTTTGCAGTTAATCGATATACAATTAAAAGTTATGCGATAGCAGCAGGATTATGCATTTCCTGTAATTTGTAATAAATCATTTATTGACTTTTAGGTGCTTACAAGCATCTGTAAGGACAATAATACCATAAAATAATTTGCCTACGTGTTTGTTTGAAAATATAATTATATTAATTCATGTTATTAATATTGTATTGTAGAACTAGGTTTAAAAAATTTAGGTCAGTAAGTGGTATTTAAGTTTTTGGGGTTGGGAAGAAGAGAGGACTTTATAGTCCTAACTTCACCCCTAATAAAGAAGACTTCAGTTTAGTTTCGTTTCATTTCCTTACGGTGGATTAGACGATTTTGTGTGGTATACGTACAAAGTTTTCTTAAAAATGATTTTGAATATAACTTTACAGTTAACTAAGGGCTTTACTGTAGATGGGCTCTGTTAAAATATCGTGTACAGAATTGAGCGTTAAAGTTCATTTCATGATTCATCAGCACTATTGATGTAAACACAGTAAACAGAAGCAGGACTGACAGAAATTCTTTAGAATTAAAAACATGAAAGAGATGATACGTTCAAGAAAAACCCTTGAAGCAAACACAACAATGAGTTGCTACTTTGGCCTTGTTAACAAGCTTATCTTTAGCCCCTACACTTCTCAAGGGAGATACACTCTTTTATAGACATTATGTTATTAACGTTTATATTTTAATAGTAGTACTATACCTGAATTTATGAAATTAAATTAATACTCTCAAATGTTTCCCTTACTAAAAAAGGTAGTAAAAAATTTTGTTCTGAAATAAAATAAAATATTAACGTACTGACATAAGAAATGATAATACTCATTGCGCGGACTCATGTGTGAATGGCTAATGGTGTTACATTATACCAATGTGATGTTAGATTTAAAAAAAAGGAGAAAATAATTCCCGTGTAAATATACAAATTATTAGAAATCACATCCTAACTAAGATGAGTATGGGATATATCACTTGCATAACATGTAGTGACAGATTTGTGTTTCCCCATGGTAAGTGAACGTATAAGGGGCCAGGAAGCATATATAGAGGCGTAGGAGGGATTTGGGTACCATTAACATAATGAGTTAGGTGGATATGGCATATGTCACTAGCATAATATGTAGTGACATATATGTGTTTCCCCATGGTGAGTGAGCGTGTAAGGGGCTAGGAAGCATATATAGAGGCGTAGGAGAGATTTGGGTATCATTAACATAATGAGTTAGGTGGATATGGCATATGTCACTAGCATAATATGTAGTGACATATATGTGTTTCCCCTAGGTAAGTGATAGTGTAAGGGAGGAGAAGCTGTAGGTCGAGGCCTAGCAGATGTTTGGGTATCATTAACATAATGAGTTAGGTGGATATGGCATATGTCACTAGCATAATATGTAGTGACATATATGTGTTTCCCCCAGGTAAGTGATAGTGTAAGGGAGGAGAATCTGTAGGTCGAGGCCTAGCAGAGGTTTGGGTATCATTAACATAATGAGTTAGGTGGATATGGCATATGTCACTAGCATAATATGTAGTGACATATATGTGTTTCCCCCAGGTAAGTGATAGTGTAAGGGAGGAGAAGCTGTAGGTCGAGGCCTATCAGAGGTTTGGGTATCATTAACATAATGAGTTAGGTGGATATGGCATATGTCACTAGCATAATATGTAGTGACATATATGTGTTTCCCCCAGGTAAGTGATAGTGTAAGGGAGGAGAAGCTGTAGGTCGAGGCCTATCAGAGGTTTGAGTATCATTAACATAATGAGTTAGGTGGATATGGCATATGTCACTAGCATAATATGTAGTGACATATATGTGTTTCCCCCAGGTAAGTGATAGTGTAAGGGAGGAGAAGCTGTAGGTCGAGGCCTAGCAGAGGTTTGGGTATCATTACCATAATGATTTGGCTCCCAGAGTCAACTGAATTAGCCCATTCATAGTTTATAATGTCTTTTGTTTTGCCTACACCAATTCGCATTATATTATTGTTTAACATACGAGAAATATTATTTTAAGTATAGTTTAATGACGTTTACTCAACATTTGTTGTTTTAAAATATTATAATTATTTGAAAATGATACCTCATTGATCATTTATTTTCATTATTTAGTGTTATACAAATTATTAGCTTGCATAACAAATATTTATATACTCCATAATTATAAATATAGATATTGCAGTCGCATAAACTTTAAAACTGCAAAAATCACAAATTAATGAAAACTAAATAGTCCAGGATCTAAAGGGGGTTTCATATACATGAAAAGTCTGACGACATTTTATTCATGTTTATTGTTATCAAAACCCATGTTGTCGTCTCCCAGCGTGGTCGACAACCGCGGGGGAGAGAGGGGAATATGGCAGGGCACCGTTCACAAGTACGCTCATAACTAGGGAATCTTTAAAGATAGGACTTCGAAAAAATGGCAATGTACTCTAAAAATATGAAATTTAAAATATGTCATTACACTTATTGTCATATCTCTATTGGCTTGTGAGTAAAAAATAAAATTATTGGTAAAAACAAAATTTGATTAAAATAAGTAAACAGATTTATAACACTAATAATCTGAAAATTAATTATGAAGTTACTAAAAGTGTTAAAACAGTGTTTACCCAACAGTAATTATTGTACTTAAAATGCTAATTATTGTCAACTGGCAAAGTGCCTTCATGTCGTCTGCCTTAGTCGCTCGCCCTATCTGTCGTACCGCGAGGTAGGGTAACAACAGGATAGAAAGAGATGGAAGTGATGTGCAGCTAGTTTTTAAACTGATAAACGATCATGACAATACTTTCGAAAACTTTACCCCAGAGTTAAGAATCATAGTGAGTGATGTAACTGAATATGTATCAAAATTCTTTTTGAACATAATAGAAAATGGGAATATGTAGTAGCCTGACTTAAACAATTTAACAGGGAAAATATTGTTAAACCAATAAAAGGTTTATATGATCGAGAAAAGCCCATTGATTACAATGCTTTTAATAGCGCCTGAAAAGCATAAAAAGGAAACAAAAAAACCTTCACAAAAAGTAGGCTCACAACTTCACAAATTAATGATAGCAAATTAAAGGAATGTTCACGTCCAGGATTTGTTAAACCATGAGTTATTAGACTACCCCCCCCCCACGGTTTAGCTCACCCAAATGGCAACCGCAAGAAAAGGGTCAAGTCTGATTTAATTAACGTTATTGAAAAGAAGACTTCCTGTAGCAAATGTTTAGAAGAAATATGAGTTCTTGAGAATAAAGTACAAAATATTGATGCAATGGCTTTAGTTAGTAGTGTCTCTATAAATATTTTATCAAGTATAAGAGCTTTCAAAGGCTTTGAAACGATCAAAGCTTAAATGTGTGTAACGTTTTCTCCATAAAAGTACAACATCACGAGTGTACCTTGTGTACGATCGATACAGTAACATCAGTACATCACTTAAAAATGGAGAAAACGATTTTAGAAGTTCAGGAAATTCTCCTTTGCTAGTAAAAATACGCAGTGAATCGACAAATATTCCAGACAGTAGTCCCACTGCATGGTTTTTCCTGAAAACAAAAGAGACCTTGTAAAGAAAATTTATTATATATAATAAAAAATCAGTCAGAACAACATTTTTTGTATCAGGTAAATTTGAAAATGAAAATAACTGTCATATAAATGCTGGAGATCAACTAATAATCCCCTATGAAATCCTGAACATTAACCAAAACGAAACGGATACCAGAATATTTCTTCATGTGCATAAGTCATTGTGAAACAAAGATGGTGTGAACCTGATTATTCACAGCCCAGATACTGATTTTTTCGTATTAGCGATATATCGTTTTGGCATTACTAAACACATAATGGCTATCCATAGTAATAGTTAATTTATGTTAGTGGAGAAAAAAATAAGAGCTCTAAAATATCACACAGCATAAAAAACACTACAGTAAAAATATCCTAAAGTGTACCTGCTCTTCATGCATTTATAGGCTGTGACTCGACAAGCAAAGAAGGAACTAAAAAGTATGCTTTCGATTTAGCAAGAAAATCAGATTTTGTTTTTGGATAGCAACGTTCCAGATGCTAAACAAACAAGACCTGAATAATGCTCAGCTTTACAATTCGAAATATTATGTTTAAAATATGTAAGAAAAAAGGCTTTTCCTGTAATACATTCACTTATCGTCATCCGCAGTATATGACATCAGCTGTTTACCATGTACAGTACCTCTGACTCTTTCCGACAACATCTTCTCATATGTATTGTTCAAGTGTACTAATGGACAAATCCCACAATTTCGTTTGCAGAACCTTTAGACCAACAAAGTTTAGTTTTTTCTAAAATGATAGCAAAACCAAAGACCACGACTAATGACGCAAGCAGCTGCACCATAGAGCTGCTTTTTACTTTTTATATTTATATGACATGTTCAAGTAAAAACTGAAAAAACTAATTCATACTATACAAATTAGTCGTCTTGTTGTTGTAGTGCTTGTAAAGAAAACTACAAGAACCCTAACTACAAGTTACTTTGAAGAAGATGAGTAAGTTTGTTGTATCCCTTTAAGATCAATATAAATAAAGTAAAATTATCTTTCAAGTTAAATCTACAGTAAACATAACGCATTAACCAGTTTTCAAATGATAACAAAAACTATATGATTGTAAATGTGGGTTTACACTGGAGTTGACGAACTGAAGTTGATAACCTTTTTATATAATTCGGTGTAAACGCAACGGCAAATCACTAGGTTGTCAATCAATTTTAGAGGTTGACAACCTAAATTTAATTTGCTAACTAGTTCCCACGAGGAGTTGTATCAAAGAAAGTTGTCAACTCTGGTTGACAACCAAGTTGCTATACATTTAAGAGAGTTGCCAACTACTAGTAGTTTTCCGCTTACTATCCCGGCTATCGTAGCACATGCTTGCAGACCCCTTCTATTTCCGTTTCCTCCCTGTAGATGTAGGACGAACAACTGAGACTGGTGTACGAATCACCACTAGCCAGAAAATGTATGGTTACCGCTTTCCTAACAGTGATAGCTTTTCGGTAGTTGTTGTCTTGCTTATGAACCTTGTGTCCAACTATGTAAATAAAGCACTTAAAATCAGTGCTGGCCATTCTTAAAAAAATGTAAAAGAACCATCGCACGTTAATGTTTCTGTCAAAGGATCACTGTCATATCTGTCTAAGTCGTTCAGTAATGCACTGCCACTGTAC
Source organism: Stictocephala bisonia (assembly GCA_035578905.1). Classification (NCBI taxonomy): domain Eukaryota; kingdom Metazoa; phylum Arthropoda; class Insecta; order Hemiptera; family Membracidae; genus Stictocephala; species Stictocephala bisonia. The sequence goes on from JAQJVL010000013.1 coordinate 5,944,042, forward strand.
GTTGATCTTGTCTGGAGTGAAGTTCTCACCCAGTATCTTCTGGATGTTTAGTGATGGTTTTAGAGAGATAAATATACTGGCATACATTATAGTGAAAGTGTATAGAGATAAATATACTGGCATACATTATAGTGAAAGTGTAGAGAGATAAATATACTGGCATACATTATAGTGAAATTTTAGAGAGATAAATATACTGGCATACATTATAGTGAAAGTGTAGAGAGATAAATATACTGGCATACATTAGAGTGAAAGTGTAGAGAGATAAATATACTGGCATACATTATAGTGAAAGATTAGAGAAATAAATATACTGGCATACATTAGAGTGAAAGTGTAGAGACTTTATGAGTCTGGTGGACTACTATTATTGTTATAGTGAACTTTAAAAGGCGTCTGATTTTTAAGCACAATTTTTAATACCATATTATCTTAAGTCACTTTTCATGTTCAACATTTCATTCTTAATAAATTAAACACTTTGAATAAAGTTTATATTAAGCTCTACTAGACTTTTAATGCTATTCTTAAAGTAAATCTGTTAATAGTTTTTGTTTAGTTCAACATTTATATTCATTTACCAAAAATGTTATTTTTTACTAACAAACTGATAAAGATACGACAATAAGTGTAATGACATTTCTTAAGGTTCATAATTTTTAGAGTATATTGCTATTTTTGCGAAATCCTATCTTTAACGTTTTCCTAGTTATGAGCGTACTAGTGAACGCTGCCATATTCTCCCCTCCCCCCACGGTTGTCGACCACGCTGGGAGACGACAACATGGGTTTTCGTGATCATTATAGTGCCTATATTAATAATCAGAAATAAATTGCGTCAGGCTTTTCATGCATATAAAACCCCCTTCAGATCCCGGTCTAAAAATCAATCAATGTATAGAAACATTAGTACGCAATAAGTTATAGAATATGTCTTGTTTAAATAAACACTGGATACATTAGATATACCTACAATATTTTAGACATGATCAAAACCCGTACTGCTAGTGATTTAGTTTTTTGATCTGGTAAATTGGAAACTGAGCAGAAAATATACAAAAAACATAAATCATGAAATCCACAACAGGTTTAAAATATACCTGTTCCAATTGAAAAAGAACGATTGGATTTGAAAGAAAGAAGACATGACGTGGTTTTTTTTTATATACAAATCAACTGGTATGATACAAAACTACCCAGAGACACTCAGAATTATCAGAGTTTATAATTAGACTTTCCATTTAAAGTAAGGTAAAAATCACACTGTTGGACTGATAGATTGATATTTTATATACAATATAAAAATAAAGGAACTGTTCCGATTTTTTTTTTATAGGGAAAATTATTAATTTATATATTTTCGAAATAGGTAGAATATGATTACTTCGTCTTTAATTTCCAATAAAAAAATATTTTAATACGAAATAAATACATTTGTTGAAATGAATGAAAACACTGTCATTATGGTGTATAGTTTGGGAGCAATGGTTCAACACGTTATCTGGCAATCAGTGGCACTTGAGCGGAAAATAAACGGACGCAACGGTTTTAATCGTATTGCAGAAACAGGCTAACTGTAAAACTAAATACAGCGTATTTAAAAATGAATTGTTCAACATAAATTACGTTTGTTTGAGTATTTACATATAAATTACTTTGTATACAGTAAAATTATAATTATAAATTAACTAAATAACCATACATATTAGTTCAAACATTTACTGGCATTATTTGTTTTGATGAAACATTTCTTATAAGTATTACGATTTTTATTATGTAAAATAAATTTAGATTTTGATTAGGTAGAAGTATTGAATATTCAGAAAAATATTGATAGTTCTGTGAGAATATGTCGTATGTTGACTGCAAATAATAAAAACTGTAGTAATTAGTTTTTCATAACATTTAATTAAAACAAAAAACTCTAAATATTGAAATATGCTTAACTGTAATTTAAAATTATGAAACGTTACCTTACTTATGGTTTTTAACACCCAAACATTTTAATGAAGTTTTTACATTAACTTATTACACAGGGTCCATATGCCCACCCGCCCACCCATACAAGCGCAGTGGTACTGACTCACCCACCCACCCATAAAAGCACGGTGGTACTGACCCACCCGCCCACCCATACAAGCGCAGTGGTACTGATCCACTCGCCCACCCATAAAAGCATAGTGGTACTGGTCCACCCGCCCACCCATACAAGCGCAGTGGTACTGAACTACCCGCCCACCCATACAAGTGCATTGGTATTGACCCACCCGCCCACCCATACAAGCACAGTGGTACTGGCCCACCCGCCCACCCATACAAGCACGGTGGTACTGGCCCACCCGCCCACCCATACAAGCACAGTGGTACTGACCCACCCGCCCACCCATACAAGCACGGTGGTACTGGCCTACCCGCTCACCCATACAAGCACGGTGGTACTGCTTACATTTGTACAGCTTGTAAGTTTGGGTATGTATGTGGTGACTAGAAATATTTGATAGCCTTTATCTCAAAAACAGTATTTTTATCAAAAAATTGCAAAGAATAAAAGAGTTCCAAAATATTGTTTTTAACCTAAATCCAGCATGAAATACTGAGTTATCCATATTCAATAACCCACCCACCCACCCATACACGTACAGTGGTATTGACCCACCCGCCCACCCATACACGTACAGTGGTATTGACCCACCCGCTCACCCATACACGTACAGTGGTATTGACCCACCCGCCCACCCATACACGTACAGTGGTATTGACCCACCCGCCCACCCATACACGTACAGTGGTATTGACCCAACCGCCCACCCATACAAGTACACTGGTATTGACCCACCCATCCACCCATACAAGTACACTGGTATTTACCCACCCGCCCACCTATGCACGTACAGTGGTATTGACCCACCCGCTCACCCATACACGTACAGTGGTATTGATGAGTGGTACAATTACATACCCAAACTTATTACACAATTTATGATAGTCATAGAATAATTAAAGATGTTTATCAGAGAATAAAAAAAGACGAAGGAAATCTGCTAAGCCGTTGTCAAGTGATGGTGTGGCAACGAATCTCAGGTACTAATTTTTATATTTTAAGATAAATATAAGTATTTATGTTTGGTGATGGCTACATTAATACCATCTGTTAAAGTTGCCTTGGCTAAGTTGGCTGTCTTTTAGCGCCTGCGTAAACCTTGACTGTTCAACTGTCAAGTGTCTTTTTCATGGTCTGTATACATCTCCTTGCTTGTTGTACATGCCTTTATTAGTAACAAAACATCTGTAGATGTGAAATTACACGAATACAGATTTTTTTGTCTTTATAAAAATAGAATATTTCCTTTTAGTTACAATAGCACATTAAACACGATGTGTTTTTCAATGTTTGAGGTATTTTTATGTTTAAGTTTTATGTCTGTAGCATTTTCTATTACAATAGTACATTTAGCTTTGCTAATATGTTATATGTACAAAGGATATATTTTATTGTTTAAAATCTAATACTTTTTTATGTTTATGTTGTTACAGTATAACATATTATTTTTAAAACTTGTTACATAAATATAACACGAATTTTACAATGTGCATTTATTGAATCTATATTAAGCCAGGTGCTTCAGGGAAGGTGATTAATAATCAGCCCAAATATGGAAATCCATTGTTAAAAACAGTCATAATTTTTGTTTTGTGTTGTTTTAAACATTGAAATTTATGTAGGCAAAGATGAACAAATAGATATAGAGCAGTTTAGTTTGTAAGTATATTACGTGTTAGTAGAAGTAATAAACAAGTGACATCATACAATAGACATTTGTTACAAAATAAGTACAAACTGTACAAGTGTTAGGCCATAGGGATCAATGTTGGTATACGTGGTTTCCCGGTATAGGTCACCACAATATTTGAAACTTTTGTACTTATGATCTAATAAATTAGTTTGGAGATGTTCTCTTGGAAGCAATTAAAATTAAATTTAACCAAGGATTTTCATTGATATTAGAAAATTCCTTCTTCATTAAAACAAGACCCAGAGACATCACTTGGAAGTCCTTGTCTCTTACTACGAGTAGATCTCAATCTACACACAAAAATTTATGTTCCTAACATATTATTATCACTTATCACATCTTAGACATCACTTATATTATTAACATTTATCACTTAACATTCCAACTGATCATCACGCATGATTGGCTTTGGACAGTATTCTCCCTCCATAACAATAGCACTTACATCCCCATCATAAAATATTAAAATTTGGCCTGGCTTAGGAAAAAATAGTTTTTTATACATAATAAAACAATAGGAATGTCCAATATAAATTTTGCTATAAAGTGATAATATGGTGCATCAAATATCCAATAACATCAGATCTTAAAATATTGTACGCGTATGGGTGGGCGGGGTGTCTTCAGAGTCTAGCACTTTTTTTTCACAGATTTTATACGTCTCCTCACTTGCCATGCTGATTGATTATTATTGCCCAATACTGTCAGGCTCTGCATATGACCCTCACACTTTGAGCTACTCTATCCACTTCAATGAGATAAGGCTTCATACACAAATATTTGAAACTTTTATAGTTAGGTAATTTTCAAACGAAGTTCGGAGAAACCTTACTTATACCGACATATTACAAAGCGAGTCCATATTACAATTGTTTATCAAATATTCATTAGTGGATATTAATATTATTTTTGATGTAATTGTTGATAGAATTTGTATTTAAGTTTAATGGAATATTAGTTGCCAATTCAAGTAACCGCAGTACTGCAATGTACAGCATGAATGTACGGTAGAATTTGTATTCTGGGCTTAGCCAATTATAAAATGTCAAATCACGGGATCGGTCAAAGTACCTGGAGCGAGATGATTGCCTCACCGGGAATAAAACTATCAACTGCATACTGTGGTTTAGCTTTATTTGTTAACATAATTTGAACTCTATGACGCTATTGAGTAATAAAATTTGATACATTTATTTTATTTTATGCATTAACTATTACATTTAACTACTTATTTTATAGTAAAACGTTAATATAACGTATGAGAGTTGTGAATGTGTTTTTTATACATACTATATCATCTAGTTTAAAGGCAGTTTATTATAAAATAATATCTAGTATCATTGTTGTACAAACGACGTTCCAAATATTCAAATTATTTTCATTTTATAAAATAATGCTCTATACATTAAAAACAATTTGCAAGACAATGCACAGTATAATTTAAGGAAGGGGTTAAGACAGATATTTAGGTTACAAACAATTAATTAGGCATTTAATTGAATTAAGAGCTCCCTATGGAGATGACCTGTCCTGCTGCACTCCCTATGGAGATGACCTGTCCTGCTGCACTCCCAAAGAAGGAGATTTTATTCAAAATTATTTAGTACGTTTAAGATCCAAAAATTACTTGGAAATTGTTGTTAAACATACTGTCAGGCTTCTGCTAAACGTCATAAACTTTCGCTGTAATATTGAGGAAGTAACTGACAGGGTAAAGGGTTCTAAGAAAGTTGGGGAAGGAGAAGAGTCCTCAGGCAATTTTACGCCCAATTTATCAATTTTTGCTTCTATACCTAATACTAGATTACACAGATAACTGATAGTGTATTACATGGTCTCATTTAAGTTTTAAATTTATTATTTTGTTTTTTAGGAAAATATTAATAGACAATTAATAGATTTCCTATTATTTTCTACTATTATTATTTTATTGACTAGTTCTAGTCAATAAAAATTACTTTTTAACAGTTTAGTTACGTTTTAAATTGTGGTTTGGATACCAAATACTTGCTATGTTTTACACGAGTTATTTCGTTACGATATTGATATGTTTTATCCAAGTATGTGAATTTCAAACCATGAAAATAATTGTATTATTTAATAACGTATGTAGTATGGTTTGGAGTGTTCAAAGGTATTTATTTACAGCAAACCTTGTGTGGCTGGTACACAAACACAACAAGTAAAACCTACCAACTTCGAAATAGCAGATGAGATTAAAACAAATCGATAACAAATTCTTGAAGGTAATTAAAATGTTACTTTTTTGTTCATTGCAATCAACTATTGGTTACAATTTCCTACTTGAAAACTTTTTTCACCAGAGAGAAAATTATTTTATGAAGTATGTTATTACTCATAGTTACACAATGACAACGTAACACTTGCAGTTTGGAAAGGCAAGGAAATGTTTTTGTAAAACTCAAAAACGAGCCTTATTATTCTATGTTTTTTAACATAATAATACAATTAATCATTTTCCCTATTTGGAAATGAAAAATGAAGTTAAATCAAATGAAAAGTGTTTTTATTAGTGTGGCGAAGTTAGGACTATTTAGTCCTATCTTCCACGTAACCACAAAAAATATAAGTAAATTTACATGTGATCAAAAAAGTAAATAGTCTAATGTGAATAAAACAAAACAAAATAACTTAAAACAGAATAAATGTTACATATTATATTATAAACTATGAATATATCTTAAACTATTTAAGTCCATTCACTACTTTAAGTTCACTATTTAAGTTCATTCATATATGGTTCGCTCACAGCACGCCCACCCATCGCCGCCAATACCCCCACTAGTGCAGTCCACGCACCATCTCCCTGACCTCCGCCCCAAAATGAGCACGGTTTTCTATAACTTTCAAATAATCAGAAAGAGAATTCCACAAACGACATGAAGTGACTAAAAAGGATTGATTGAAAATTGTAGTTCTATGTTGTGGAATCGATAGAAGTATAGCTCCTCTTCGTGTATAATGAGAACTAATCTGGGACAAGAAAGAATATCTTTCGGAGACATAAGATGGCAAGTTTAATTTAATAATAGCATACAACAAAGTAAGGATTATACTATTCTCGGAGATTTTTTTAGTTTCAAAACACCTTAGTATTCAAAATAAGGAGTAACATGATCGAATCGTCGTAGATTGAAAATGAAACTGATACAATAATTCTGTGCACGTTGCAGTCTCTCCGAGAGCTCAACAGTTATATCGTTAATGACTACGTTACATTAGTTGAAGTGAGGTAACACCAGAGTATCCACCAGCATGACTTTAACATTGAACGGAAGGAATAATGCAAAACGCTTTAAACTATGAATGCCAGAAAAGACTGTATTGAAAGTTGAAGTAACATTTTCATTCCACGTCAGTGTATTGTTGATAATAAGACCAAGTTTTTTTACCTTGTCACAGTATTCAAGTTCTTAACTGTTCAGTTTTAGTTTTGGGAAGTATTGAAAGCTAATTTGAGATAGAAGCTGTCTAGTCCCTAACATCAAGGTATGAGTCTTAGTCTCGTTCAGTTTTAGTTCACGTTTCAGCTCCCATATAGTGATTGAGTTAATGTCCTCTTTGTTTAAAGATACAGAAGTATTTGCATCTTAAATTTGAAAATGGTAGTATATTTGCCAATCATCGGCATACAACTGGAACTTAGCGTGATAAATAACTTTAGTAATAATGTTGAAGTACAATATTACGGAATGACAAATGTTGAGATTATACTGTAATAATATAGAGATATGTGAAAATGACTAGAGCTAGAAGCAACCACCCCTATAGTACATATATCCTATCGACTATCATATTAAGCAAACCTTTTTGGTCACAACTCCTGGGAGGATCATCCAGGATCACCATCTTTAGATTTCAGTTTATGCTTCATTACTTGAATAAATTTCCCGGTCAATCACCGGGTCAATACAACTTATGAAGAGGAAAGGTAATTGAGCTACAACAATGTATTCTGTATGACAGTATAATGTCATCGGCCGGTGGCCAACCGTTGAGAACTGTGAGCCCCAGCTAGAGGTAGAGTAGGTTCTATTACTGAACTAATGTATTCTGTTTGACAGTATAATGTCATCGGCCGGTGGCCAACCGTTGAGAACTGTGAGCCCCAGCTAGAGGTAGAGCAGGTTCTATTACTGAACTAATGTATTCTGTATGACAGTATAATGTCATCGGCCGGTGGCCAACCGTTGAGAACTGTGAGCCCAAGCTAGAGGTAGAGCAGGTTCTATTACTGAACTAATGTATTCTGTATGACAGTATAATGTCATCGGCCGGTGGCCAACCATTGAGAACTGTGAGCCCCAGCTAGAGGTAGAGTAGATTCTATTACTGAACTAATGTATTCTGTTTGACAGTATAATGTCATCGGCCGGTGGCCAACCGTTGAGAACTGTGAGCCCCAGCTAGAGGTAGAGCAGGTTCTATTACTGAACTAATGTATTCTGTATGACAGTATAATGTCATCGGCCGGTGGCCAACCGTTGAGAACTGTGAGCCCCAGCTAGAGGTAGAGTAGGTTCTATTACTGAACTAATGTATTCTGTATGACAGTATAATGTCATCGGCCGGTGGCCAACCGTTGAGAACTGTGAGCCCCAGCTAGAGGTAGAGTAGGTTCTATTACTGAACTAATGTATTCTGTATGACAGTATAATGTCATCGGCCGGTGACTACCCCTTCAGAACTGTGAGCCCAAGCTAGAGGTAGAGTAGGTTCTATTACTGAACTAATGTATTCTGTATGACAGTATAATGTCATCGGCCGGTGGCTAACCCTTCAGAACTGTGAGCCCAAGCTAGAGGTAGAGCAGGTTCTATTACTGAACTAATGTATTCTGTATGACAGTATAATGTCATCGGCCGGTGGCCAACCGTTGAGAACTGTGAGCCCAAGCAGAGGTAGAGTAGGTTCTATTACTGAACTAATGTATTCTGTATGACAGTATAATGTCATCGGCCGGTGGCCAACCCTTCAGAACTGTGAGCCCTAGCTAGAGGTAGAGCAGGTTCTATTACTGAACTAATGTATTCTGTATGACAGTATAATGTCATCGGCCGGTGGCCAACCGTTGATAACTGTGAGCCCAAGCAGAGGTAGAGTAGGTTCTATTACTGAACTAATGTATTCTGTATGACAGTATAATGTCATCGGCCGGTGGCTAACCCTTCAGAACTGTGAGCCCTAGCTAGAGGTAGAACAGGTTCTATTACTGAACTAATGTATTCTGTATGACAGTATAATGTCATCGGCCGGTGCCCAACCGTTGACAACTGTGAGCCCAAGCAGAGGTAGAGAAGGTTCTATTACTTAACTAATGTATTCTGTATGACAGTATAATGTCATCGGCCGGTGGCCAACCATTGAGAACTGTGAGCCCAAGCAGAGGTAGAGCAGGTTCTATAACTGAACTAATGTATTCTGTATGACAGTATAATGTCATCGGCCGGTGGCCAACCGTTGAGAACTGTGAGCCCAAGCTAGAGGTAGAGCAGGTTATATTACTGAACTAATGTATTCTGTATGACAGTATGATGTCATCGGCCGGTGGCCAACCGTTGAGAACTGTGAGCCCAAGCTAGAGGTAGAGCAGGTTCTATTACTGAACTAATGTATTCTGTATGACAGTATAATGTCATCGGCCGGTGGCCAACCGTTGAGAACTGTGAGCCCAAGCAGAGGTAGAGCAGGTTCTATTACTTAAATAATGTATTCTGTATGACAGTATAATGTCATCGGTCGGTGGCCAACCGTTGAGAACTGTGAGCCCAAGCAGAGGTAGAGCAGGTTCTATTATTGAACTAATGTATTCTGTATGACAGTATGATGTCATCGGCCGGTGGCCAACCGTTGAGAACTGTGAGCCCAAGCAGAGGTAGAGCAGGTTCTATTACTTAAATAATGTATTCTGTATGACAGTATAATGTCATCGGCCGGTGGCCAACCGTTGAGAACTGTGAGCCCAAGCTATAGGTAGAGCAGGTTCTATTATTGAACTAATGTATTCTGTTTGACAGTATGATATCATCGGCCGGTGGCCAACCGTTGAGAACTGTGAGCCCAAGCAGAGGTAGAGAAGGTTCTATTACTGAACTAATGTATTCTGTATGACAGTATAATGTCATCGGCCGGTGCCCAACCGTTGAGAACTGTGAGCCCAAGCTAGAGGTAGAGCAGGTTCTATTATTGAACTAATGTATTCTGTATGACAGTATGATGTCATCGGCCGGTGGCCAACCGTTGAGAACTGTGAGCCCAAGCAGAGGTAGAGCAGGTTCTATTACTGAACTAATGTATTCTGTATGACAGTATAATGTCATCGGCCGGTGGCCAACCGTTGAGAACTGTGAGCCCAAGCAGAGGTAGAGATGGTTCTATTATTGAACTAATGTATTCTGTATGACAGTATAATGTCATCGGCCGGTGGCCAACCGTTCAGAACTGTGAGCCCAAGCAGAGGTAGAGATGGTTCTATTATTGAACTAATGTATTCTGTATGACAGTATAATATAATAACTGAACTAATATTTATTTAGAGGGCTACTTCTTTCTCCTTAATATGTCTGAATGAATTCCCCTCAAGATGAATAGTCCATGGGAAATGGACAGTACAATAATTGCTTACAGCCTATTTGGTATTTGAAATACGTAAATTGTCAGGCTCTCATACGTACAGTTCAGGCATTCAGAGATTCAGATTTAAAATACCGTACAATTATGGACTAAAAAATGATGTATTATTGGTCGTTTTCTGCTGTATATGCTTGATGGAATTGCCAAGGTTGTAAATAGAAAGTAATTTTTTAATAAATTCCACAAATTTTAATTGTTATCAAGAGGGCTTTCACCGGATAAGGCATCTTCAGTTGTATACAGTATAAACAGAAAATATATTATGCGAATAAAAATAAGAAAAAAATCACTTGTAAAACATTAAATACTAGTTAAATAAAATTTAGGTGGCTAAGTTTGATAAGAGCTATTATGAATTAAAATATGATTTAGAGTTTTCAATTTTCGATGATATTTCTTCTGTAATTAAAGGTAGAAATTTATTACTAAAATCTAAAGACGGTTGGGAAATACATTTATCTTTCAAAACTACCATACATGCACTTACAATTTGGTTTATCTTGGTCCATTAAGGTTCTTTTAAAATTACCCTTGTAGAATTAAAATTTATTATTGGTTGGCAAAAGCATACATTATTTCTAAAAAAAACTATTTTGAAATTAGCTTACCGGGTAAAATAAGGAATTTAATTATTAAATTTAACCTGTTTAACTTATTGAACTACAATAAAACTCTTTTGAAAGTACATACGTAAAAAGTTCAATAAAATACACTATAACAGTAAATCCTATAGAGGGGGTGTAACTGTCATTGAGTCTGGAATAAACCATTTATGTCAAAACAACGTAGAGATTGGCCTTCCTTTATATCTCCTGTTGATTGTCTTATCAACTTGCTTAAGCCTTGTTTCTTGCGAACCAAGCCAGGATACTGCACTACTTAGATCATTATGTTAGATTTTTATAAGTCTATAACCATATAAAACAAATGATTATTCTCAAAGCAAGCAAAAATTTAGTTTAATCGTGTGTAACCCCATGTCTATTTTCAAGGCACGTGAATGATTTTTACACTTGAAAATGAATATATTCATGTAATAATTATCATTACAGTCGGTCTGATATCTTAAAATCAATATTATACTCTAACAAAGCTTTATCGACAGATACTCATGTAATACGTCGGACTCTAGATGAGTCACTCTATATTGACAGGTTGACAAATTACCCTTCGTTTGCAGGCGCGTGTAATACGTCAGAGTCTAGTTGAGTCACTCTACATTGACAGGTTGACCAATGACCCTTCGTTTGCAGACTCGTGTAATACGTCGGAGTCTAGTTGAGTTACTCTACATTGACAGATTGACCAATGACCCTTCGTTTGCAGACTCGTGTAATACGTCGGAGTCTAGTTGAGTTACTCTACATTGACATATTGACCTTGTTGGTGACAATGTTTGCAGACGCGAGAAATACGTAGAGCTTTGTGAAAGGGTCTCATCAGCTGATATTGTTTTCCTTTTTAGTCGCGTGACGAAGGTAGCGCTGCTCTATCTATCAGTCTGGGGTTTGTTAACCTCTCCTCATTTTAAAATTTTAATTGAATTTTCTGTATTTTTTTACTTTACCTTTAAATGTGTAACATTTAAAGGTTAGTGAGTAGGCATGGACCTTTCATTTTAAATACAGAAAAATATTAGTCGGAAATATCTAATATTAAATACTCTATTACTAATATTTTTCTCCATTCCACACCGATTTAATAAGATCAGCAACAGTAATATTTATAGTCATGATGTACTTTTAAAAGTTAGTAATATTTTAATATTATTTATTTCTGAAATATTATAATAGCAGGTTATAGCATAAACTAAGATACACAATTTAATCAAAAGGGGAAAATAACATTTTTTCAACACTGTAACATTCAATAATATTTCCCCTAGAATTAGGTTTATTAACATAAAACTTAATAAAATTACAGTAATACCACATAAAGCAGTAAATAATCACAATTATTTAATCTAAAAATTAGAATTATTTAAATGGTTTTATTGCCATGTCACCATAAAAAAAGAAGTCTGGATACTAACATTACTGTAAAAATGAACAATTTCAGTTTGCATTCACATTAATATTAATACATCAGGAATAGCAAGAGATAATATTGCTCTAGAAGACAAGCCAACAGGCAAGAATACAAAAATATTAGCATTAGTCTGGACTGGATAACATATTAGTTTCTCTACGCATTTGTTACTTTTCTGTATATAATACGGAAAAGCTAATACTAATATAATCAACCGTCCCTATTAGTGAGTGATTGGTTGCTATTTTTATTTGGTGTAATACTGAGTCTCTAAGGTCTTTGGGAAGTGAAGTGATGGCCGAATTTCCTTTTATTATATAATATGAGGAAGGTAGATAATGTGAATTAGTACTTAAAGGTTTTAATAAAAGAATAAACATTATGATTTATTTCTTGAAGTGAGCAAGATTTGAATCATTAATTTAAAAATATTTTTTACTTATTGGATAACAGATTTTTTGCTTTTGATGCTAAAACAAGTACTGTATTACGTATGCTTCCGATCTCAACTGCAGAGCACTAATAAATGCAATAACTAGTTATTGCATTAAAGTTTACGTTTCCTACTCATATAACCTGATCTCGTATTTATGACGTGACAACAAGTTTTACATCATATGGGATATATTATGATACCTTAATGGGGACTAAAGGACTTTATGTCAAATCGATATATTTTGTTTATTACATTTCATAAACATTTTTACATGTGTACTATTCTATATATTATGACTTAAATAATTCGAAGTTCGGTTGTAGATTGATGAATGTAACTCTAGATCGGAGTTTTGAAGCTCATACTAGTTAATTTGAGTTGCAAGCCTCTCTCCTTCTAGAAACAAGACTGAGCCTCCGACCAAATGTCAAATGCTTAATAGAAAAATATAATAGGAATAACATTTTAGAGTAAGTTAAGAAAACATCAAACTAAAAAGGGTTTCCTTTCATTAAGGTATTTCATGTAGCAATATGATGACAGGAAATTGAAGCGTTTGGCTTATCTAAAGTTTGTTTAAAGAACTTGTTCTTTGTTACTTAGAACTGTGTTCTCAGTCTCTCTTTTACCCTATTATGAAGAACTTCTCTTTTACTCTATTCTAATTGTAAAAGAGTTAAGTTCAAGAGATTGAAGTCCACTAAACGTATCAAGTTTAAAGTTTTACTGCGTTTTAAAGAGTGTTCTAAAGCTGTTACTTATCCATTACGCTATTTGTTCAGTCTATCAACGTGACAGCACAGCTGTTTGTTCAATTTAAAAAAACCGAGTACTATGTTTTTCAAATAACTCACAGTCAAATATTGAATTATAGTGAATGTTTCTTATTATGATTATAATTTGAAATATTATCTCACTAAATCAACCTAAAATATATAAAGAATTATCAAGTTCATTGTGTTAAAAATAGTTTAATTGAAATATGTGAAACTTAATTTTATTATGAAGTATTGTTGTAGAAATGATTTATAGTTATTTTTAAGCAGTTTCATAATGTAAACCGTTGACTCTAAAATAAATAAATGTATTAGTAAAGTTAGATAAATCATATGTATCGAAGACATTTTTAAAATCTAACACTTAAAATTACAACTAGAATGAGTTTTTACTATAATGGAATTTGGGAGGAAATATACAAAATGGAGAAAATGGAACAGCTTTGTCTGTACTTTATTTATAATGCACAAACAAAAACCTAATGCACCACTGTATATACATGGTATATTTCTACAGTTATCTACAAATAACTGTTCAACATTCTTAATTTTTAAATTTGGCTATATTACGCCCTTGATTATATTAATCATTTCTGTGTACTTATAAAACCAATGGTTATACCATTGATTTTACTATATACTTTCTATGTATAGTAAGATCAATGGTTATACCAAGATATAACCATTGATGATTGATTATATAAAATCCCGTGTTGGAACGCATGGTGTGTCGTCATGCCCGGTGTCTAGTCAGCCCGTGCTGGAACGCATTGTGTGTCGTCATGTCCGGTGTCTAGTCGGCCAGGAGTTAGAGAAATACAAACTTTGATCTGATATTAGGGACACCAGACAATAACAAAATATAAATATCTTATAAAAATTAACCCGAGCTTTTAAAAAAATACATATATGATTATGATATTAAAAGTATGTTTTCTTCAGGTAATTATTCATAATAGGCGTACTACGTACTGACTGGGCGCGTGGTGGTGTTGCTACTAACTGTATTACAAATATTAGAAAAATAAACATCAGCCTACGTTATTAGTTTATGTTTAAAATTGTTTAAAGATGACTGTCTTATTAGACTAATGTTTTTATAAAAGAGCCCCCTCTTCACTCTTCGCCTAAGTCCAGCTGTTAATTGCTACGAGTCCAGACTAATTATTAGCTTAGGCCTTTGAAAAGGTATTCTAAGTTTTTGTTAAAATGTAGATACATCATACGAAAGGCCTCTTTGATTAAAATATATAAAAATCTTGTTTCTTGGTTTGTCATAAAATCGAGAAACAAATATGAACGGAGGATGGCTGGCAGGCCGTCCTGTAGGCCCGGACTTCCACAGCAGGATGTTTAAACTAAGTAATCGTTGAATTCAAGACGCCATTAACCAACTAATTCCTATAAAAAAATAGTTATGTTGTGTTATACTTTACAAATTACTGATTGTATAGTTTTCTACTACAACTATTCCACATACGAGAACTATTAAAGTTGATTAAGTGAATTATTGAGAATTGCTGTATACATATGTTTACGGTTATAGACAATTATTATTTAAATGCAATTAATGGTGAACATTAAATAAATAGTGAAATAATTGAAGAATTATAGCATTTCCACTTTAATTAGGGACCAATACTGAGTTTAATGGGAATGAGATGTGATCCTGAATATATTTTATGGAATTCAATTACAGTGTAATGTACTGGCTGAATGTCTGTTGTCTGTTATTGTTCCTTTGTGTTGTTACACATACGTAACGAGCAAGGAGTGATCCGATCATTTTCATCTGCCTTAACGAAACTGAACATTACTACTTAAGTTGAGAATAATACAGCACACTATGCTTTTTATTATTTATAGCCATTTGAGGATAATTTTTCAAGAGAAAAAAATCAATAGTTCTTGAAATGTAAAGAAAACATTCCTAATTAAGCAGTTCAGATGAATGTGTTGTATTCCCTCGGTTGTCATGGTAACCGTAGATCATGATAACTAACTGCTCGTTTAAATTATAGTAACACTTTCAAAATCAATGTAAATATTGGGATTCGGACAGTGATTAATTGAAATAATATATTTGAACGTCAAAACTAACAATTATAAATTTATAATGGATATTAAAAAATGTAAGCACACAAATTAATAGCAAGAACATGTCTTATTGAAATCTAATAAAAATGAAAGATACATGATATTTATATACGATATACATATATATATATATATATATATATATATATATTATATATATACATATATTTGTATGTTTTTATTGTTAAAAATAATAATAGGACAGACTAAAACAAAAAAGCCAAAAATAAAATTTAAATTACTTGGCGCTTATTTTGAAAAATTATGTCACATCAGATTGGTAATTTTGACGCTACAAATTATAGAGGTTTTAAGATTGTATCACACTTGAATATTGTTTAATTTTACATTTGAATCAATAGTTATTTGCGAAAAAAAATGTTAAGAAATGAGATATTTACTGTCTCGCATAATTTTTTTTAATTTAAAAATTATAACAATCTCTTAGTT
>JAQJVL010000013.1:5965279-6015279 GCA_035578905.1 Stictocephala bisonia
GTAAAAAGGCAGTGTTTGGGTCACTAATTTACTAATCTATGATTTTAAGTTTAATACCATTTGATATTTAATGATTGTTGGTAAGTATGAGCTACAATAACAACAAACTAACAAAAAGAAGCTGAAATATCATTTAAATGTGTAGACGTAGGTTTCTTTAAGGCCAAGTTATTATACAAGTTCTCAATGCCACTTTAGCACTCTTTACTACGCATGTATTTTCATATGTACAAATTATTGAAGATCAAATTGCTGAATTTCCCATAGGTTACTAAAGAAACTGGTCATATGAGTTGGGAATCAGTAAGGTTGGTGGGGCATTTGACATTGTAAGGCAAAAGTAAAAAAGTAGCTAGATGTTAATTTTGTATTCTCCACGTTGTAGGGTGAGAGATCTACAATGTACCATCCATCTATCTGCCTACTACTTACTTAAGGTGATTCATCTACACTCTGTTATTACCTCAGGAGTCCTAATTACTCTTGCATACCTTTACTGTAAGTATTTTATTTTCTTTTTATGTAGTACAGGTTATATTAATCAACAATGGATACAAATTAGATACGATTCTTCTACACTATGAATATTGTACAGCAATTATAAAACAGAGTAATAATGTAGTGGCCTGTGCAAGGGCTGAAACACTGCCATTTTAAGATTTCAAAATTATCAATGTAATAAATAAAAATAAAAACAACAAAAAAACTATTTTGAATATTGAACCTTATGATCGGAAAGAAAACTGGCTATAAAACATTATTCTAGACAAATGTGTTAAAAATATACGGTTGTTGAGTTATTTCACTTTAAAAAAATAATTTCGAAACGGAATACAGCAAGGAGCTTATTTATTGTGATATGAATCTTTATATGGATGATTAATGTATAATATTATTTATATTTTTACGAAGACCAGTACACTAGTGTAGACTAATTATGCTAAATTTGCAAAAGCATTCTGAATAACAACATGAAAGTTACATTATAATGCAATCATAAAATAAACAACAATTAAGTCATATAAACATTTGTTACAAAACTATCTGGCAGTTTTACCTACAGCAGGACTGACAAGCTTCCCTTTCCATTATACCTCTACAGTTATCTGAAGGCACTTAGCGGAAGTCAGGCAGTTTTACCTACAGCAGGACTGACAAGTTTCCCTTCCCATTATACCTCTACAGTTATCTGAAGGCACTTAGCGGAAGTCAGGCAGTTTTACCTACAGCAGGACTGACAAGCTTCCCTTTCCATTATACCTCTACAGTTATCTGAAGGCACTTAGCGGAAGTCAGGCAGTTTTACCTACAGCAGGACTGACAAGCTTCCCTTTCCATTATACCTCTACAGTTATCTGAAGGCACCAAGTGGAAGTCAGGCAGTTTTACCTACAGCAGGACTGACAAGTTTCCCTTTCCATTATACCTCTACAGTTATCTGAAGGCACTTAGCGGAAGTCAGGCAGTTTTACCTACAGCAGGACTGACAAGCTTCCCTTTCCATTATACCTCTACAGTTATCTGAAGGCACTTAGCGGAAGTCAGGCAGTTTTACCTACAGCAGGACTGACAAGCTTCCCTTTCCATTATACCTCTACAGTTATCTGAAGGCACTTAGCGGAAGTCAGGCAGTTTTACCTACAGCAGGACTGACAAGCTTCCCTTTCCATTATACCTCTACAGTTATCTGAAGGCACTTAGCGGAAGTCAGGCAGTTTTACCTACAGCAGGACTGACAAGCTTCCCTTTCCATTATACCTCTACAGTTATCTGAAGGCACTTAGCGGAAGTCAGGCAGTTTTACCTACAGCAGGACTGACAAGCTTCCCTTTCCATTATACCTCTACAGTTATCTGAAGGCACTTAGCGGAAGTCTGGCAGTTTTACCTACAGCAGGACTGACAAGCTTCCCTTTCCATTATACCTCTACAGTTATCTGAAGGCACTTAGCGGAAGTCAGGCAGTTTTACCTACAGCAGGACTGACAAGTTTCCCTTTCCATTATACCTCTACAGTTATCTGAAGGCACCAAGTGGAAGTCAGGCAGTTTTACCTACAGCAGGACTGACAAGTTTCCCTTCCCATTATACCTCTACAGTTATCTGAAGGCACCAAGTGGAAGTCAGGCAGTTTTACCTACAGCAGGACTGACAAGTTTCCCTTCCCATTATACCTCTACAGTTATCTGAAGGCACCAAGTGGAAGTCAGGCAGTTTTACCTACAGCAGGACTGACAAGTTTCCCTTCCCATTATACCTCTACAGTTATCTGAAGGCACCAAGTGGAAGTCAGGCAGTTTTACCTACAGCAGGACTGACAAGTTTCCCTTCCCATTATACCTCTACAGTTATCTGAAGGCACTTAGCGGAAGTCAGGCAGTTTTACCTACAGCAGGACTGACAAGCTTCCCTTTCCATTATACCTCTACAGTTATCTGAAGGCACTTAGCGGAAGTCAGGCAGTTTTACCTACAGCAGGACTGACAAGTTTCCCTTTCCATTATACCTCTACAGTTATCTGAAGGCACTTAGCGGAAGTCAGGCAGTTTTACCTACAGCAGGACTGACAAGTTTCCCTTCCCATTATACCTCTACAGTTATCTGAAGGCACCAGGTGGAAGTCAGGCAGTTTTACCTACAGCAGGACTGACAAGCTTCCCTTCCCCTTATACCTCTACAGTTATCTGAAGGCACCAGGTGGAAGTCAGGCAGTTTTACCTACAGCAGGACTGACAAGTTTCCCTTCCCATTATACCTCTACAGTTATCTGAAGGCACTTAGCGGAAGTCAGGCAGTTTTACCTACAGCAGGACTGACAAGCTTCCCTTTCCATTATACCTCTACAGTTATCTGAAGGCACTTAGCGGAAGTCAGGCAGTTTTACCTACAGCAGGACTGACAAGTTTCCCTTCCCATTATACCTCTACAGTTATCTGAAGGCACCAAGTGGAAGTCAGGCAGTTTTACCTACAGCAGGACTGACAAGTTTCCCTTCCCATTATACCTCTACAGTTATCTGAAGGCACCAAGTGGAAGTCAGTCAGTTTTACCTACACCAGGACTGACAAGTTTCCCTTTCCATTACTGGGGTGGAGCGGCCTCCTCAGTACTGGTACCTTAAGATATAACTAAGAGAACAATAATAACACTGACATTTTTATTAACTAACCTGCACTGAGAATGCGGCAGTTATTTATCAAAACATTTATCGGAAACAATAAGCACGCCCTAGCAGGACTGATCTATTATGTAGTGGTGAGTAATACCTCACACCACACGTCATGTAGCCACAGCTGACACACTAGCAGTGCTGTGCTACTGGATAGAGGTGATTAGTAATAACTACCTCACGTTATGTGGCTTCAGTTGATTCCCTAGCAGGACCGAAATACTGTGATGTGGTCATACCTCCTATGTCACGTAATGTGGCCCCAACTAATGCCTTAGCACGACCGATGTACTGTACTGAGCAGTGGTGAGTCATACCTCCTACCTCACGTAAGGTAGTCACAGCTGACGCCCTAGCAGGACCGATGTACTGTACTGAGCAGTGGTGAGTCATACCTCCTACGTCACGTAATGTGGCCCCAACTAATGCCCTAGCACGACCGATGTACTGTACTGAGCAGTGGTGAGTCATACCTCCTACCTCACGTAAGGTAGTCACAGCTGACGCCCTAGCAGGACCGATGTACTGTACTGAGCAGTGGTGAGTCATACCTCCTACCTCACGTAAGGTAGCCACAGCTGACACCCTAGCAGGACCGATGTACTGTACTGAGCAGTGGTGAGTCATACCTCCTACCTCACGTAAGGTAGTCACAGCTGACGCCCTAGCAGGACCAATGTACTGGGCAGTGATGAGTTATACTTCCTACTCCACGCTATATGGTCCCACTGCACACAGCTGAGGGGCATTAGACACGTTTCCTGATAATTTTATAACATTTTATAATTTGTTTTATAAATTTTATAATATATAGTAATTATAATTTTATAAATTGGTCGGTAGCGTAGTTGGTTCAATCCCAGCTTCATGTGCTAAAGGTTCTCAATTCGATCCCAATCAGAGTCAATACATTTTGAGAAGGATCAGCTGATAATCACCGGCTGTTCATTTGTCATTGGGCTATTAAGTAATGACACTTTCTAAGGAATAGTCGGCCTTAGTTTGTAACAATGACTACATTCGCTCATCTACACTCATCACACTCATTCGAAATCATATTCGCCCATATCTTGACGATCGGCGTCTTATGAATAAATAAATAAATAAAAAATAAAAACAACTCAATCCCATGGGTCAAAGTTCATGAAGGCCGTTGATCATTCCTTTGTCATGAAAGGCATCACAAAACCAATGTGCTAGTCTTTGCAGGTGGGATAAAGCCTGTCTGAATTTGCACCTCGTTTTATTAGTGGTATATAAACATTTTTTCTTAATTATTTTGTTCCGTTCATTAAATTTCCAACCACTATTTTTATCATCCAGTAATATCATGCATAAAAAAATTGCCTCAGATATTATTTTCTTTAACATCTTCAGTTACCAGCCGGCATTATGGCATTTTTTCAATTTAATTCTAAATCTGTTTTAAATCACTTTTATTAAAAAATATGTTGAATTATAATTTATTAATTAATTTAGAAGTATTGTAATGTAGAAATCACAATAATGATAGTACAACAGAAACTCTATCTCTTTATCACGGATAAAAAAGGTACAAAACCTTGACAGGAACTCGATGCTTGTTTGGTGTCGTCGAGTGTTTGGACACATTAAGTGAAGTTTACAAGAGTGACACCAGTTCTTAAACTTGATACTGGCCAAACAGTATTGGTTACATCAGAGTTCTATAAGCTCATTTTAGATTATAAATCAATTCTCACTCATGCAGACTGTAAAAATAGTCATTGGGTTTCACACTGAAACTAATTTATTCTTAATTTAATCAATAAATGGACTTACAACGTTCTTGTGGTTCTAAACACCGTATCTTAACTTGTATTTAGATACTATGCCATAATGATGATAAATTGTATGACGGGTTCATAATATTATGGGATAATTAAATATAATTATAATGTATTAATTATCTGAGTAATAAATTACATTAATAATATTGTTAAGCCCTAATAACAGAAGAATAACATTATTTTCTTCTCAACAGCTAAAATCAGTTAATCAAACATTCACTTGGCATTAATTCTCTTCTCTTTTTTAAAACTAGACCAAAGGTATGCTTCCTCTAAACGATATTCTTTTTGCTGTGTTCAGAATTTCATCAGACTGTTTAATTTTTTTATGTTTCAGTGAATTTTGTCATAAATATCGCGTATATCTTTATCGGGTAAATGAAAAGAGTAATTAAATTCTTCGTTGAATATTTTAAAAAGAACAATTTTGTTTAAATGTAATGTGATCCTTTTTAAGTCTTCAACATACATTTTATACACGTTGGTGATTTTTCAGTAGCTCTCTAAGAACTTTCGTTGTGACTTCTCCCTAATGGAATGACTTTCATACGTGGGATGTTTCGTTATGTAAGTTTTTATTACTTCCAAGGCCTCACGGGGAGTAATAAAAATCAAAGGACCAAAATCAATTTCACTTGCCTGTTTCAAAAATATCTTATAAACATATAATATATTGAGTGTATATTATTAAAAAAAATTACACTACTTCATCAGTGTTCTATTTAAAAATATACACGTTAGTCACACTTGTTGCTTGTTCCATCTCTTTTCCGATGCTTAACTACACGTTTGTATTGTATAAATGAAGCAAGAGACAACCGTTTCATGTTCATGGTTCTATTAACTTTACGTAATTGAGAATAATCGTTTACTCACTCTTCATGTGTTAATCATTTGTTAATTTTTAAACGACAAGTATATACATATGGAGGTTTTGAAAGCCCTTCCCGTCAACCTTTCTTTTTCATCCACATATTGCTCACCAGAATGCATTTTTATTTTCCTTATGTTCTTTTCCAGTTTTCTGGGTTTTCTGCAACCTACCCTGGTAAAATTCTTACTGGGTCCATCGAGGTTGGGTGCTAAGGCACCGAACTCAGAGGGACACATAACAAAAACACAAGTTAGGATCAGAATGCAGTTTTATTAAAAAAGAAAAATTTAAATATTAGAAAAATTCTATAGAGAAACTTTAAAGATTGGGATTAATTAAATTAAAAAAATGAAAAATAGATGTTGCCCGTTTTAGGATACAACATATTTACAGTAGGTGTAAATATATATATATATATATATATATATATATATATATATATATATATATATATATATACATTTTCAATAAAAATATTTAATAAATAACAAGAATAAATAGGAGCACAATAACATCTGAAAACAATAATATATACAACAAACTAACAGTGAATAAATACTACACATATAAATAACTCAAATAATGAACAACAAAAAGAAAAGTGACAGGACGCCTAAACTATGGGATCTCGAGAACACAAAAAGTAATTCCTATGTTAGGCCAATTTAGAAAAGAAAAAAGTATAATAATTGTTTCAAGGTAATAATTTCACCGAATCGTCCGAGCCAGGCACGATGGTTCCTATAAAAACTAATTACCTTCAAGAACTTAAAAAATTAAAAAATCCTAAAACGGCCAAAACAATAATATAAAAGTAAAAAAATTAAAATAAAATCTATTTAAAGAAAAACTGCTCTCAGCAATACGTCCTCCCGCCTCCAAATGAATGTCTCAACGTCCCCCGAAACTTGAAAAAACAACCCTCTCCACCAGTTCACAGTCACTCACAAAAACCTATTACATTTATTCTTTTCCCTTGTTTCCCTTCTTTATTTAATTATTAAAAAACATGTTAACTATAAAACACCAACTATATTTGATGCCCGGGGTGGGAAAGAAAAACATGGGTTGAGATCACTTGTATGCTGGAGTCTTCTGTCTGGGGTGACGTGACGGTGAACAATCGCAGCAAGGAAGGGGGGAAGAAGGTAGTAGCTCCCTCAAGGTCGAAAAGAGGGCCAAGTGGTCGTCGGCTAAGCCCGTAAGTCCTCAGCTGCGTCCCCAGGTGACATCAAGGGGGAATACAATGCAGGTGACGATCCATATTCTCTTCCGTACCCTGGAGCCAACAGCTGAAACGACCCCACAACTACATAAATTAACAAGAGACCAACTCAAGTGATAAAAAAGACAAAACAAAATTAGAATAAAAAGATCTAGAGGTAAAAAAATAAAAATAATTTGGCTAAGAGGGTAGGTATTACAGTAATGCTGCCATAAAGAAAAACATAAAAGATTAACCTGAAAGATCTAGCTAAACACCTTCTGAACTGTACCCACAGTTTGAATAAAAATGTAAATATTCTAAAACTTTGTAAGAAGGGTCGTATTATGAATGCTTGGGAAGAGTTATTTATTTTTGAAGAAAAATGTAAGGATCGTGATAATCTTTAGAATGAACAGGTTAATTTTGATTCCGAAATAGTTTTAATAATGTATTTTCAGCGATTAAAAGAACAGAAGTAATAGCCAATAGGAATTAGTGAATATCATAGCAGCCACCAATTTGGACGTTGGGATCACGTGATCACAAACCTATAAATTGAGTTGTTGAACACAAATTTCCATTCTTTTGTGAATCTCTCTGGTCTGAGGAAGGTGAGCGTGGTTCGACGAAATCGATCATCATAATATTTGTGCATTTTGTACTTGTATTGTAATATATTTGTGCATTTTGTGCTTATATTGTAATGTATTTGTGTTGTGTGACGTTTACTTGTACTGTATATGTACCAACACTTATTATACTATTTAAAAAACTATTAATAAAATCACTAAATACTTAAAACATAAGACGATAGAAATTGCACGTTTACTTAGAAGGAGTTCCGTATAAAATTAAGTACGTACATTTTATTCATTCTATAAATATAATTATTATTTTATAAATAAAAAACAGTTTGTCCAAGGAACTACAAAATAAAATTCAGCAAACAGCCTGAAAGGTAGGCTAGGCCTACAATATGATGCATAAAAAAAAATAAAGTTAACAAGTTTAGCAGAATTTGTATATCACTTAAATATTCAATGATTAAATTTTAAATAAAAACCAATACATTTTAATTTCAATTAGGCCTTTCGCAAACAAAGGCACTAACTTTCAATTTTAAATCGGCAGCCATGTGACAAACCTATCTCATCTAAAACAAATGAATAAGAAAAACGAGTAACAACAATATTAAAAATAAGACCAATACACATAATAATAATTGAAAACAAATAAACTACATTTCAGCCGCAACCATGAATAAAAAGCAAAAATTACAAACACTTACCCACAAGAATTTAGCCAACCATACCAACGACGATAGGTACCTGTCCCATTGACGGCGAACGAGAAAGAAGAGAGCATGAAACACGGGAAACGAAATTAAACACACACTGACACTCAAAATAAATCATACATAGAGTAATACAGGTAATCCCAGAGACGATCCAACTCTGCGCAACGGCGCAGTTTCTTTCACAATCTATTATCCTCCATCCCTGGACATGACAACGTTAATGCCTTGTA
Source organism: Stictocephala bisonia (assembly GCA_035578905.1). Classification (NCBI taxonomy): domain Eukaryota; kingdom Metazoa; phylum Arthropoda; class Insecta; order Hemiptera; family Membracidae; genus Stictocephala; species Stictocephala bisonia. The sequence continues at coordinate 5,973,864 of JAQJVL010000013.1, forward strand.
TTAGTATGACTGTATTGGTATGTATTACCAGCTTGTGTGTAACAGATAATTAATTGTGGTCAGGGTACGGCCTAGCACCTGGTAACATAATGTGTTCTCCCACACCAAAATCTATTATCCTCCATCCCTAGACATGACAACGTTAATGCCTTGTATTAGTATGACTGTATTGGTATGTATTACCAGCTTGTGTGTAACAGATAATTAATTGTGGTCAGGGTACGGCCTAGCACCTGGTAACATAATGTGTTCTCCCACACCACAATCTATTATCCTCCATCCCTGGATATGACAACGTTAATGTGTTGTATTAATATGTATTGATATGTATTACCAGCTAGTGTGTATCTGATAATTAATTAATTGTGGTCAGGGTACGGCTTATCACCTGGTAACATAATGTGTTCTCCCACACTACAATCTATTATCCTCCATCCCTAGATATGACAACGTTAATGTGTTGTATTAATTTGTATTGATATGTATTACCAGCTTGTGTGTATCTGATAATTAATTAATTGTGGTCAGGGTACGGCTTATCACCTGGTAACATAATGTGTTCTCCCACACTACAATCTATTATCCTCCATCCCTAGATATGACAACGTTAATGTGTTGTATTAATATGTATTGATATGTATTACCAGCTTGTGTGTATCTGATAATTAATTAATTGAGGTCAGGGTACGGCTTATCACCTGGTAACATAATGTGTTCTCCCACACTACAATCTATTATCCTCCATCCCTAGATATGACAACGTTAATGTGTTGTATTAATATGTATTGATATGTATTACCAGCTAGTGTGTATCTGATAATTAATTAATTGAGGTCAGGGTACGGCCTAGCACCTGGTAACATAATGTGTTCTCCCACACCACAATCTATTATCCTCCATCCCTAGATATGACAACGTTATTGTGTTGTATTAATATGTATTGATATGTATTACCAGCTAGTGTGTATCTGATAATTAATTAATTGAGGTCAGGGTATGGCCTAGGGCCTGGTAACATAATGTATTCTCCCACACCACAATCTATTATCCTCCATCCCTGGACATGACAACGTTAATGTGTTGTATAAATATGTATTACCAGCTTGTGGGTATCAGATAATTAATTAATTGAGGTCAGGGTACGGCTTATCACCTGGTAACATAATGTGTTCTCCCACACCACAATCTATTATCCTCCATCCCTAGATATGACAACGTTAATGTGTTGTATTAATATGTATTGATATGTATTACCGGCTTGTGTGTATCTGATAATTAATTAATTGAGGTCAGGGTACGGCTTATCACCTGGTAACATAATGTGTTCTCCCACACCACAATCTATTATCCTCCATCCCTGGATATGACAACGTTATTGTGTTGTATTAATATGTATTGATATGTATTACCAGCTAGTGTGTATCTGATAATTAATTAATTGAGGTCAGGGTACGGCCTAGGGCCTGGTAACATAATGTGTTCTCCCACACCACAATCTATTATCCTCCATCCCTAGATATGACAACGTTAATGTGTTGTATTAATATGTATTGATATGTATTACCGGCTTGTGTGTATCTGATAATTAATTAATTGAGGTCAGGGTACGGCTTATCACCTGGTAACATAATGTGTTCTCCCACACCACAATCTATTATCCTCCATCCCTGGATATGACAACGTTATTGTGTTGTATTAATATGTATTGATATGTATTACCAGCTAGTGTGTATCTGATAATTAATTAATTGAGGTCAGGGTACGGCCTAGGGCCTGGTAACATAATGTGTTCTCCCACACCACAATCTATTATCCTCCATCCCTAGATATGATAACGTTATTGTGTTGTATTAATATGTATTTATTTGTATTACCAGCTAGTGTGTATCTGATAATTAATTAATTGAGGTCAGGGTACGGCCTAGGGCCTGGTAACATAATGTGTTCTCCCACACCACAATCTATTATCCTCCATCCCTAGATATGATAACGTTATTGTGTTGTATTAATATGTATTGATATGTATTACCAGCTAGTGTGTATCTGATAATTAATTAATTGAGGTCAGGGTACGGCCTAGGGCCTGGTAACATAATGTGTTCTCCCACACCACAATCTATTATCCTCCATCCCTAGATATGATAACGTTATTGTGTTGTATTAATATGTATTGATATGTATTACCAGCATGTGTGTATCTGATACTTAATTAATTGAGGCCAGGGTACGGCCTAGGGCCTGGTAACATAATGTGTTCTCCCACACCACAATCTATTATCCTCCATCCCTGAACATGACAACGTTATTGTGTTGTATTAATATGTAATGATATGTATTACCAGCTAGTGTGTATCTGATAATTAATTAATTGAGGTCAGGGTACGGCCTAGGGCCTGGTAACATAATGTGTTCTCCCACACTACAATCTATTATCCTCCATCCCTGAACATGACAACGTTATTGTGTTGTATTAATATGTATTGATATGTATTACCAGCTAGTGTGTATCTGATAATTAATTAATTGAGGCCAGGGTACGGCCTAGGGCCTGGTAACATAATGTGTTCTCCCACACCACAATCTATTATCCTCCATCCCTGGACATGACAACGTTAATGTGTTGTATTAATATGTATTGATATGTATTACCAGCTTGTGAGTATCAGATAATTAATTAAAGTCAGGGTACGGCCTAGCACCTGGTAACATAATGTGTTCTCCCACACCACAATCTATTATCCTCCATCCCTGAACATGACAACGTTATTGTGTTGTATTAATATGTATTGATATGTATTACCAGCTAGTGTGTATCTGATAATTAATTAATTGAGGTCAGGGTACGGCCTAGGGCCTGGTAACATAATGTGTTCTCCCACACCACAATCTATTATCCTCCATCCCTGGACATGACAACGTTAATGTGTTGTATTAATATGTATTGGTATGTATTACCAGCTTGTGTGTATCAGATAATTAATTGTGGTCAGGATACGGCCTAGCACCTGGTAACATAAAGTGTTCTCCCACACCACAATCTATTATCCTCCATCCCTGGACATGACAACGTTAATGTGTTGTATTAATATGTATTGATATGTATTACCAGCTTGTGAGTATCAGATAATTAATTGAGGTCAGGGTACGGCCTAGGGCCTGGTAACATAATGTGTTCTCCCACACCACAATCTATTATCCTCCATCCCTGGATATGACAATGTTAATGCCTTGTATTAATATGTATTGGTATGTATTACCAGCTTGTGAGTATCAGATAATTAATTGAGGCCAGGATACGGCCTAGCACCTGGTAACATAAAGTGTTCTCCCACACCACAATCTATTATCCTCCATCCCTGGACATGACAACGTTAATGTGTTGTATTAATATGTATTGATATGTATTACCAGCTTGTGAGTATCAGATAATTAATTGAGGCCAGGATACGGCCTAGCACCTGGTAACATAAAGTGTTCTCCCACACCACAATCTATTATCCTCCATCCCTGGACATGACAACGTTAATGTGTTGTATTAATATGTATTGATATGTATTACCAGCTTGTGAGTATCAGATAATTAATTGAGGCCAGGATACGGACTAGCACCTGGTAACATAAAGTGTTCTCCCACACCACAATCTATTATCCTCCATCCCTGGACATGACAACGTTAATGTGTTGTATTAATATGTATTGATATGTATTACCAGCTAGTGTGTATCTGATAATTAATTAATTGAGGCCAGGGTACGGCCTAGCACCTAGTAACATAATGTGTTCTCCCACACCACAATCTATTATCCTCCATCCTTGGATATGACAACGTTAATGTGTTGTATTAATATGTATTGATATGTATTACCAGCTAGTGTGTATCTGATAATTAATTAATTGAGGCCAGGGTACGGCCTAGCACCTAGTAACATAAAGTGTTCTCCCACACCACAATCTATTATCCTCCATCCCTGGACATGACAACGTTAATGTGTTGTATTAATATGTATTGATATGTATTACCAGCTAGTGAGTATCAGATAATTAATTGAGGCCAGGATACGGCCTAGCACCTGGTAACATAAAGTGTTCTCCCACACCACAATCTATTATCCTCCATCCCTGGACATGACAACGTTAATGTGTTGTATTAATATGTATTGATATGTATTACCAGCTTGTGAGTATCAGATAATTAATTGAGGCCAGGATACGGCCTAGCACCTGGTAACATAAAGTGTTCTCCCACACCACAATCTATTATCCTCCATCCCTGGACATGACAACGTTAATGTGTTGTATTAATATGTATTGATATGTATTACCAGCTAGTGTGTATCTGATAATTAATTAATTGAGGCCAGGGTACGGCCTAGCACCTAGTAACATAATGTGTTCTCCCACATTACAATCTATTATCCTCCATCCTTGGATATGACAACGTTAATGTGTTGTATTAATATGTATTGATATGTATTACCAGCTAGTGTGTATCTGATAATTAATTAATTGAGGCCAGGGTACGGCCTAGCACCTAGTAACATAAAGTGTTCTCCCACACCACAATCTGTTATCCTCCATCCCTGGACATGACAACGTTAATGTGTTGTAATAATATGTATTGATATGTATTACCAGCATGTGTGTATCAGATAATTAATTGAGGTCACGGTACGGACTAGCACCTGGTAACATAAAGTGTTCTCCCACACCACAATCTATTATCCTCCATCCCTGGACATGACAACGTTAATGTGTTGTATTAATATGTATTGATATGTATTACCAGCATGTGTGTATCAGATAATTAATTGAGGTCAGGGTACAGCCTAGCCCCTGGTAACATAATGTGATCTCCCACACCACAATTTATTATCCTCCATCCCTGGATATGACAACGTTAATGTGTTGTATTAATATGTATTGATATGTATTACCAGCATGTGTGTATCAGATAATTAATTGAGGTCAGGGTACGGCCCAGCACCTGGTAACATAATGTGTTCTCCCAAACCACAAAATATTATCCTCCATCCTTGGATATGACAACGTTAGTGCCTTGTATAAATATGTATTGATATGTATTACCAGCATGTGTGTATCAGATAATTATTTGAAGTCAGGGTACAGCCTAGCACCTGGTAACATAATTTGTTCTCCCACACCACAATATATTATACTCCATCCCTGGATATGACAACGTTAATGCCTTGTATAAATATGTATTGGTATGTATTACCACCTTGTGTATCAGATAATTAATTGAGGTCAGGGTATGGCCCAGCACCTGGTAACATAATGTGTTCTTCCACACCACAATATATTATCCTCCATCCCTGGACATGACTACGTTAATGCCTTGTATTAATATGTATTGGTATGTATTACCACCTTGTGTGTATCAGATAATTAATTGTGGTCAGGGTATGGCCCAGCACCTGGTAACATAATGTGTTCTCCCACACCACAATCTATTATCCTCCATCCCTGGACATGACAACGTTAATGTGTTGTATTAATATGTATTGATATGTATTACCAGCTTGTGAGTATCAGATAATTAATTGAGGCCAGGATACGGCCTAGCACCTGGTAACATAAAGTGTTCTCCCACACCACAATCTATTATCCTCCATCCCTGGACATGACAACGTTATTGTGTTGTATTAATATGTATTGATATGTATTACCAGCATGTGTGTATCAGATAATTAATTATCAGATAATAATTGGGTCGGCACTGGTGGCGCAGTGCTGTAACCCAGCTACATGGGGACAAAGTGTTTGGGAGATTTTAGGCGATAGGTTGGATGCTCGGTCCTCTTAATACCGACATGGCGTCCGCTTGGTGGTTGCTATCGGCGTGAACACTACTAGAGAAGTCTGGGGTGTCCAAGTTGGGTGGTAATCATTGTGCGGATGTTATGTGGGGCAGATAACTGAGTATCAGGCTTGTCAATTAGCTGAAAATCAGACCAGCACTACGTAGTTCGGATTCCACGTAAAGCTGTAGGTCCCTTAGTTGCCCTGGCTGTTGGGCTATTAATAAATTGCCCTTTCTGAGGAACAGTTGAACTCAGTTAGTAACCAGACTACACTCATCCACACTCATCCTACACTCATAAAACCATTCATATTCGCCTTAAAATACGCACAACGTTGTGTCGGCGTCTTATATGTAAGAATGTAAGAATGTAAGAATTGAGGTCAGGGTACAGCCTAGCCCCTGGTAACATAATGTGATCTCCCACACCACAATTTATTATCCTCCATCCCTGGATATGACAACGTTAATGTGTTGTATTAATATGTATTGATATGTATTACCAGCATGTGTGTATCAGATAATTAATTGTGGTCAGGGTACGGCCCAGCACCTGGTAACATAATGTGTTCTCCCAAACCACAAAATATTATCCTCCATCCTTGGATATGACAACGTTAGTGCCTTGTAATAATATGTATTGATATGTATTACCAGCATGTGTGTATCAGATAATTATTTGAAGTCAGGGTATGGCCTAGCACCTGGTAACATAATGTGTTCTCCCACACCACAATATATTATACTCCATCCCTGGATATGACAACGTTAATGCCTTGTATAAATATGTATTGGTATGTATTACCACCTTGTGTATCAGATAATTAATTGAGGTCAGGGTATGGCCCAGCACCTGGTAACATAATGTGTTCTTCCACACCACAATATATTATCCTCCATCCCTGGACATGACTACGTTAATGCCTTGTATTAATATGTATTGGTATGTATTACCACCTTGTGTATCAGATAATTAATTGAGGTCAGGGTATGGCCCAGCACCTGGTAACATAATGTGTTCTTCCACACCACAATATATTATCCTCCATCCCTGGATATGACAACGTTAATGTGTTGTATTAATATGTATTGATATGTAGTACCAGCATGTGTGTATCAGATAATTAATTGAGGTCAGGGTACGGCCTAGCACCTGGTAACATAATGTGTTCTCCCACACCACAATCTATTATCCTCCATTCCTGGATAACGCAACGTTAATGTCTTATATTAATATGTATTACCAGCTAGTGTGTATCAGATAATTAATTGTGGTCAGGGTACGGCCTAGCACCTGGTAACATAATGTGTTCTCCCACACCACAATCTATTATCCTCCATCCCTGGATATGACAACGTTAATGTGTTGTATTAATATGTATTGATATGTATTACCAGCATGTGTGTATCAGATAATTAATTGAGGTCAGGGTATGGCCTAGCACCTGGTAACATAATGTGTTCTCCCACACCACAATATATTATCCTCCATCCCTGGATATGACAACGTTAATGTGTTGTATTAATATGTATTGATATGTATTACCAGCATGTGTGTATCAGATAATTAATTGAGGTCAGAGTACGGCCTAGCACCTGGTAACATAAAGTGTTCTCCCACACCACAATATATTATCCTCCATCCCTGGATATGACAACGTTAATGTGTTGTATTAATATGTATTGATATGTATTACCAGCATGTGTGTATCAGATAATTAATTGAGGTCAGGGTACGGCCTAGCACCTGGTAACATAATGTGTTCTCCCACATTACAATATATTATCCTCCATCTCTGGATATAACAACATTAATGTGTTGTATTAATATGTATTGATATGTATTACCAGCATGTGTGTATCTGATAATTAATTAATTTTAGTCAGGGTACGGCCTAGCACCTGTTAACATAATGTGTTCTCCCACACCACAATCTATTATCCTCCATCCCTGGATATGACAACGTTAATGTGTTGTATTAATATGCATTGGTATGTATTAACAGCATGTGTGTATCAGATAATTAATTTAGGTCAGGGTACGGCCTAGCCCCTGGTAACATAATGTGTTCTCCCACACCACAATATATTATCCTCCATCCCTGGACATGACAACGTTAATGCCTTGTATTAATATGTATTGATATGTATTACCAGCTAGTGTGTATCAGATAATTAATTAATTTTAGTCAGGGTACGGCCTAGCACCTGTTAACATAATGTGTTCTCCCACACCACAATCTATTATCCTCCATCCCTGGATATGACAACGTTAATGTGTTGTATTAATATGCATTGGTATGTATTAACAGCATGTGTGTATCAGATAATTAATTTAGGTCAGGGTACGGCCTAGCCCCTGGTAACATAATGTGTTCTCCCACACCACAATATATTATCCTCCATCCCTGGACATGACAACGTTAATGCCTTGTATTAATATGTATTGATATGTATTACCAGCTAGTGTGTATCAGATAATTAATTAATTTTGGTTAGGGTATGGCCGAGCACCTGGTAACATAATGTGTTCTCCCACACCACAATCTATTATCCTCCATCCCTGGATATGACAACGTTAATGCCTTGTATAAATATGTATTGGTATGTATTACCAGCTTGTGTGTATCAGATAATTAATTGAGGTCAGGGTATGGCCCAGCACCTGGTAACATAATGTGTTCTCCCACACCACAATCTATTATCCTCCATCCCTGGATATGACAACGTTAGTGCCTTGTATAAATATGTATTGGTATGTATTACCAGCTTGTGTGTATCAGATAAATAATTTTGGTCAGGGTATGGCCCAGCACCTGGTAACATAATGTGTTCTCCCACACCACAATCTATTATCCTCCATCCTTGGATATGACAACGTTAATGCCTTGTATAAATATGTATTGATATGTATTACCACCATGTGTGTATCAGATAATTAATTGTGGTCAGGGTACGGCCTAGCACCTGGTAACATAATGTGTTCTCCCACACCACAATCTATTATCCTCCATCCTTGGATATGACAACGTTAATGTGTTGTATTAATATGTATTGATATGTATTACCAGCATGTGTGTATCAGATAATTTTATAATTGTGGTCAGGGTACGGCCTAGCACCTGGTAACATAAAGTGTTCTCCCACACCACAATCTATTATCCTCCATCCCTGGACATGACAACGTTAATGCCTTGTATTAGTATGACTGTATTGGTATGTATTACCAGCTTGTGTGTAACAGATAATTAATTGTGGTCAGGGTATGGCCCAGCACCTGGTAACATAATGTGTTCTCCCACACCACAATCTATTATCCTCCATCCCTGGACATGACAACGTTAATGCCTTGTATAAATATGTATTGATATGTATTACTAGCATGTGTGTATCAGATAATTAATTGAGGTCAGGGTATGGCCCAGCACCTGGTAACATAATGTGTTCTCCCACACCACAATTTATTATCCTCCATCCCTGGACATGACAACGTTAATGCCTTGTATAAATATGTATTGATATGTATTACTAGCATGTGTGTATCAGATAATTAATTGAGGTCAGGGTATGGCCTAGCACCTGGTAACATAATGTGTTCTCCCAAACCACAATCTATTATCCTCCATCCCTGGACATGACAACGTTAATGCCTTGTATAAATATGTATTGATATGTATTACTAGCATGTGTGTATCAGATAATTAATTGAGGTCAGGGTATGGCCCAGCACCTGGTAACATAATGTGTTCTCCCACACCACAATTTATTATCCTCCATCCCTGGACATGACAACGTTAATGCCTTGTATAAATATGTATTGATATGTATTACTAGCATGTGTGTATCAGATAATTAATTGAGGTCAGGGTATGGCCTAGCACCTGGTAACATAATGTGTTCTCCCAAACCACAATCTATTATCCTCCATCCCTGGACATGACAACGTTAATGCCTTGTATAAATATGTATTGATATGTATTACTAGCATGTGTGTATCAGATAATTAATTGAGGTCAGGGTATGGCCTAGCACCTGGTAACATAATGTGTTCTCCCAAACCACAATCTATTATCCTCCATCCCTGGACATGACAACGTTAATGCCTTGTATAAATATGTATTGATATGTATTACTAGCATGTGTGTATCAGATAATTAATTGAGGTCAGGGTATGGCCCAGCACCTGGTAACATAATGTGTTCTCCCACACCACAATTTATTATCCTCCATCCCTGGACATGACAACGTTAATGCCTTGTATAAATATGTATTGATATGTATTACTAGCATGTGTGTATCAGATAATTAATTGAGGTCAGGGTATGGCCTAGCACCTGGTAACATAATGTGTTCTCCCAAACCACAATCTATTATACTCCATCCCTGGATATGACAACGTTAGTGCCTTGTATAAATATGTATTGATATGTATTACCAGCATGTGTGTATCAGATAATTAATTGAGGTCAGGGTACAGCCTAGCCCCTGGTAACATAATGTGTTCTCCCACACCACAATCTATTATCCTCCATCCCTGGACATGACAACGTTAATGCCTTGTATAAATATGTATTGATATGTATTACTAGCATGTGTGTATCAGATAATTAATTGAGGTCAGGGTATGGCCCAGCACCTGGTAACATAATGTGTTCTCCCACACCACAATCTATTATCCTCCATCCTTGGATATGACAACGTTAATGCCTTGTATAAATATGTATTGATATGTATTACCACCATGTGTGTATCAGATAATTAATTGTGGTCAGGGTACGGCCTAGCACCTGGTAACATAATGTGTTCTCCCACACCACAATCTATTATCCTCCATCCTTGGATATGACAACGTTAATGTGTTGTATTAATATGTATTGATATGTATTACCAGCATGTGTGTATCAGATAATTTTATAATTGTGGTCAGGGTACGGCCTAGCACCTGGTAACATAATGTGTTCTCCCACACTACAATCTATTATCCTCCATCCCTAGATATGACAACGTTAATGTGTTGTATTAATATGTATTGATATGTATTACCAGCATGTGTGTATCAGATAATTTTATAATTGTGGTCAGGGTACGGCCTAGCACCTGGTAACATAAAGTGTTCTCCCACACCACAATCTATTATCCTCCATCCCTGGACATGACAACGTTAATGTGTTGTAATAATATGTATTGATATGTATTACCAGCATGTGTGTATCAGATAATTAATTTAGGTCAGGGTACGGCCTAGCACCTGGTAACATAAAGTGTTCTCCCACACCACAATCTATTATCCTCCATCCCTGGACATGACAACGTTAATGCCTTGTATTAGTATGACTGTATTGGTATGTATTACCAGCTTGTGTGTAACAGATAATTAATTGTGGTCAGGGTATGGCCCAGCACCTGGTAACATAATGTGTTCTCCCACACCACAATCTATTATCCTCCATCCCTGGACATGACAACGTTAATGCCTTGTATAAATATGTATTGATATGTATTACTAGCATGTGTGTATCAGATAATTAATTGAGGTCAGGGTATGGCCTAGCACCTGGTAACATAATGTGTTCTCCCAAACCACAATCTATTATCCTCCATCCCTGGACATGACAACGTTAATGCCTTGTATAAATATGTATTGATATGTATTACTAGCATGTGTGTATCAGATAATTAATTGAGGTCAGGGTATGGCCTAGCACCTGGTAACATAATGTGTTCTCCCACACCACAATCTATTATCCTCCATCCCTGGACATGACAACGTTAATGCCTTGTATAAATATGTATTGATATGTATTACTAGCATGTGTGTATCAGATAATTAATTGAGGTCAGGGTACAGCCTAGCCCCTGGTAACATAATGTGATCTCCCACACCACAATATATTATCCTCCATCCCTGGACATGACAACGTTAATGCCTTGTATAAATATGTATTGATATGTATTACTAGCATGTGTGTATCAGATAATTAATTGAGGTCAGGGTACAGCCTAGCCCCTGGTAACATAATGTGATCTCCCACACCACAATATATTATCCTCCATCCCTGGACATGACAACGTTAATGCCTTGTATAAATATGTATTGATATGTATTACTAGCATGTGTGTATCAGATAATTAATTGAGGTCAGGGTATGGCCTAGCACCTGGTAACATAATGTGTTCTCCCAAACCACAATCTATTATCTTCCATCCCTGGACATGACAACGTTAATGCCTTGTATAAATATGTATTGATATGTATTACTAGCATGTGTGTATCAGATAATTAATTGAGGTCAGGGTATGGCCTAGCACCTGGTAACATAATGTGTTCTCCCACACCACAATCTATTATCCTCCATCCCTGGACATGACAACGTTAATGCCTTGTATAAATATGTATTGATATGTATTACTAGCATGTGTGTATCAGATAATTAATTGAGGTCAGGGTATGGCCCAGCACCTGGTAACATAATGTGTTCTCCCACACCACAATTTATTATCCTCCATCCCTGGATATGACAACGTTAATGCCTTGTATAAATATGTATTGATATGTATTACCAGCATGTGTGTATCAGATAATTAATTGAGGTCAGGGTATGGCCTAGCACCTGGTAACATAATGTGTTCTCCCACACCACAATCTATTATCCTCCATCCCTGGACATAACAACGTTAATGCCTTGTATAAATATGTATTGATATGTATTACCAGCTTGTGTGTAACAGATAATTAATTGTGGTCAGGGTATGGCCTAGCACCTGGTAACATAATGTGTTCTCCCACACCACAATCTATTACCTCCATCCCTGGATATGAGTACGTTAATGCCTTGTATCAATATGTATTGATATGTATTACCAACTTGTGTGTATCAGATAATTTTATAATTGTGGTCAGGGTACGGCCTAGCACCTGGTAACATAATGTGTTCTCCCACACTACAATCTATTATCCTCCATTCTTGGATAACACAACGTTAATGCGTTGTATTAATATTTGTATTTTTTTTAGGTACTGGTGGCGCAGTGCTGTAACCTAGCTACTTGGGAACAAAGTGTTTAGGAGATTGTAGGCGATAGGTTCCATGCTCGGTCCTCTTAATACCGATATGGCGTCCGCTCAGTGGTTGCTATCGGCGTGGACACTACTAGAGAAGTCTGGGGTTTCCATGATGGGTGGTAGTCAATGTGCGGATGTTGTGTGGGGGAGATAACTGAGTATGAGGCTTGTCAATTAGCTGAAAATCAGACCAGAACTATGTGGTTTTGATTCCACGTAAAGCTGTAGGTCCCTTAGTTGCCCTGGCTGTTGGGCTATTAATAAATTGCCCTTTCTGAGGAACAGTTGAACTCAGTTAGTAACCAGACTACACTCATCCACACTCATCCTACACTGATATAATCATTCATATTCGCCTTAAAATACCAACAACGTTGTGTCGGCATCTCATATGTAAGAATTGTAATATGTATTTCCAGATAGTGTGTATTAGATAATTAATTGAGGTCAGGGTAAGGCCAAGGGCCTGGTATGATATTTTTTGGGGGCAGCTGGCATAGATGAGAGGTCACACAAGTAACTATCCAGCTACCAAAATGATCTCACACTGCCGACATTCTCACCACACAGCCTAGAAAGTTCATATATGTAGATGGTATTTATCTCACAGCCCAACACGAAAATGTATCAAAAACAAATAAAACTCTTACACTTGATTTTGCTACCCTCAACAACATTTTTAGAAACTGGAAACTAAAGCTCAATCCAACAAAGGCAGAAGTAACCTGTTTTCACCTGAGTAAAAGACTAGCTAATCGAAAATTGAACATCTTCATCAGTGGTGCTTGGCTGAAACACATTGCGCATTTACAGTACTTGGGAGTCAGTTTAGACAGATTTCACTGTTTTAAAAGTCACCTATAGGAAACAGCAGCTAAGTAAGAACCAGAACTAACATTGTGCAGCAACTTGCTGGACCATCGTAGGGAGCCAACGCACAAGGCCTGTGTACTGTACAGCTTTGTCTCTGGTTTATTCCCCTGCTGAATATTGTGCTCCTGTTTGGCTTAACAGTACACACGTAGAAGATGATGATATACAATTGATAGGACAATGGGGGCTATCATCGGCTCTCTCATTGTAACCTATCTTACCTTAGCATCCAATGCTGTGCAACATTGGACCTGGTGCTCCGGATATAAGACGCAAATAGGCATCTGTAAGACAGTTTAAAAAGATCTTATCTACACCGAAACTCCCCATTTTGCAAGATATTCCACAACGTGCAGGGTGACTTAAATCTAGAAAACCACCACATCGATTAGCTTCCCAGTTAATCTCAAATTCATTTTCACCAAAAAACAAACTGAGTGTTAACTTGGGATATGTTTGACAGTCAGAACAAGTTTCTGATACCAAACCCTATAGCCGTCGTCGGTGGAATGAACCTTCCTCATAAGGAATCGACTATAATGAGTCGTTTTTGTGGGGAATGGCAAATGATCAGTGATACATTATGATTGCGGAGTCGAAGTTCAAATTATGGATCACATAGTTTATGACTGGCCATTACGTTATTTTCAGGGGGGAGTATCTTGTCACCATTCAATCGGAGAAGCAGGTTTTGAATGATTACGAAACTTGGATTTTGGCTTAGTGATGCGAGATCGATATTCAAACATCAAGACGATATTAGTATTTTATACTTTAGATTTTGTTTTATTTAGACACTGTTAATTGTTATGTTTTTAAACCTTTTATTGGTTTGAAAAATGTTGTGACAAATAGATCTACAGCAATAACTTCTACAGTAAATATAAAATTTGAGAGAAAATAGCTTTTTATAGAATATTACAATTTCTAGAGTCACGTAATATCATATATGTAAACCAGTATAGATTTACAATGATTAAAAGTAGAACTATAGCCATTTCTCTATGAAAAATCATGTTGTAAAAGAACTGGACAATGGGAAGTATTTACCAGGTATTTTATTTCATTTAAGTAAGGCTTCTGACACGACAAACAATGACCTTTTATCGCCTAAGATATCCATAGATATGAGAGGTTCACCTCATACTTCTGGGATCGGAGACAGGTTGTTGCCACACTATAATTTTACCAAAACACTGTTCTTCATAAATTAAAAAAATTAATAAATAAATAAAAACAAACTCTTTTTAATGACTTTCATAATCTTTTTTCATATGATAATTTACCTTCATATAATATTTACTATCATTATATTATACTATATGACTTAGCTAACGCATGTAAAAATGTCAATTTAGCTGAATAAAGTTTGAATTTAAACATTGCTTAATAACTTCTATATCCTAACGTTATCATAAGAATGCAATAAGAGTCAAGATATGTCAGAGCTTTCCGTGATTAAACTCCTCATACAGATCAAAACATTTTCCACTCTATCTTGCAATGTATGCTTTTCTGGAGGCCTTGCCTTGTAGTGGACGTCATAAAAAAAATTAAATAATTCTACAAAAACTAGCATATTTCTTTATTAACGATGTTGTGACCCTGTTACCATTACCATGTCTCACTAATCAATTTTATAGTTCCGTGTCTTATACCTTTTTATCTTTAATTTTATTTACAAGTAGAAACTGCGTTTTTGAAATCTCGTGTGTTGGAAACATTATGGAATTTATGTTTCCAACTGGATTAAATCCCTTAACGTTTTTAACGCATGACAATATTATCTTTTTATATTTTGCCACTCCCTGCTTGGTTTTTGACTAGTAAAAATCTCTTTTCCATAAGAACAATGTTACATTTCTTTAAATCAAGCATAAACGTGGCCCCTCCGTTCATCCCCAAAAATATTTGCTCATCAGTCAAATTGAATCACTTAAATTGTGAAAAATTCTTAAATAAATGCTTAGTTACCTTTCGTTTTTATAATTAACTGTTGTTTCATTTCAAATTATTTTGTTATCAAAAGAGATTTAAAGATGTCTATAAAAATATTATTATCACAAAAAATATATCTGTTAAGAAATGAAATAAAGTTTTGCAAACCTACAAAATGACATATCACATAATTTTACAGGAAAAACAAGTATATTGCCGATTCATTCCTTTAACTTTTACCTTTTAAAAGGTATAACCAATATGGCCTGTGGGCTTGTCCTGAGGGTTTCGACGTAACGGCGTAAAGCAATGACGTACATGGCTGTTCCTTGGATGGGTGATTGGTGAGTGATCCCGTCCTTGCCCGCAATCCGCTGCCCAGTCATTGGTGGTTCCGAAGTCACCTTTGAGCCGTAGTCACTAGGTTCAGTTAGCTAGGCCTTCTTAACCCCTACTTCATCTGGAGAAATAAGACTTACTTTAATTTTGTTTGTGGCCAACCACCCCCCCCCCCTTATTAACAACCAAACCATCATATTTATCTGCATCCTTTCCACGATAAAAATATCTATTTAATACATAAGCACTTTATAGACTTAATTACTCTTTATTATTAATTCATTATATTTCTTGTTTAATCATACATTCAAGTCCATGGTCAAAAGATAGGATAAATGCTATTGCTCTAAAGAACGCACTGCATCAAATAACAACCATTCCCAGAGATAATTTAACTGACCCGGTAGTATATTAGGCTAAATATCCATAAATTAATATATGAACTATACCATTAGCATTATTACTTGGTTATATCACGATAAGGCCATTCCCGTTGTGTTTATGACTTATAAATTGTACAATTTTCCACAACATTTTTTTTAAAACGAACTAGTTCTACAATAGTATACTGGAACTATCGGATTGCATGCAAATAATGCTAACTGTTTTCCGTATAGGATGTTTAAAAGTTTTGACAGATGCAAGATCTGATGGATTATTTAAAAGTGCTAAGCAAATGTCATTTTGTTAAAAATTCTTCTTTTAAATAATTTAAATTAGAAACATCATAATAACAAACATCTTATAATCATATCAAACAGATGTTTAAAAACATGTTTTGTGGACTTCCATAAAGATACATTTTAAACGGTTTGGAAAACATGTTTTAGTTATTTGATCTGTTTTAGATTAAGTAAATAAAACAATCAATCATTGAAAATTCTCCTTTTAAATCATGTTAGTTAGAAAACCATAGTAATACTAAAGGTCTGTTGAAAAATATGTTTTTGTTTGTTTGAACCCAGATATATGGGGACGAAGTGTTGTAAAGGTTGTCGGCGATAGGTTTTATACTTAGTCTTCTTAATACGGACACGGCATCAACTCAATAGTTGCCATCGACGTGGACACTACTAGAGAAGTCTATGGTCTCTATGTTGGGTGGTAGTCAAGGTTCGGATGTTGTGTAAGAAGCAGAACACAATATATGACCTATCAATTAGCTGACAATAAGACCAGCACTACGTGGTTCGGATTCCTTGTAAAGTTGTAGGTTCCTTAATTGCCCTGGCTATTGGGCAATTAATAAATAGCTCGGTCGACCTTAGTTAGTAACAATGACTACACTCGTTCATCTACACTCATTCACCCCTCATATTTACCCATATCTCTACGATCAGCGTCTAATGATGAATAATGAATAGTGTCTTTTTGTAAGGCCTCAATTACAAAAAGATACATTTAGAATGGTTCAGGAATGATGTTTTAATTATTTGAACTGTTTTGGATTAAGTAGATAAAACAATAAATGTCCTTTCCAACACATACATAAAAAGTCAGGTAAATATCCTTCATTTATGAAAATTATATAATCTGACGTTCTTTTGTAACCAAAGACCTATTTTCTCAAAAACATTAAAATATAATATTTGAAAATGAAACAGGACTTTTTCAATTTTCAATGGCAGATAGTTTCTTTAAATGGTGTTCAAAGTGAATTGAAACATATCAATCATGGAGTCATCCAAGACAGTACATTAGGTCCTCTACTATTCCTCGTATATCAAAATAATATTAGTAACATTCAATTAAGTAGTGGTCACATGTTTTGTATGTGGGTGACACTGCTTTAGTCTTTGAGGGATCGACGTGGACTGAGGCCTACCAGTTTGCTGCTCAAGGGTTGGGCACAGTTAAACGATGGTTGGACCATAATCGGCTTACCGTAAACGTGGCTAAGACTAAATATTTGGCGGTTTCTCCACGTACCTCTGGTGATCCGGTAGATCATGACTTGCGTCTTCATGTATGTAACGGTGGGTCGGACCGTCAGTGTGATGTCGTTGAGCGTGTTGACAACTACAAATACCTAGGTGTTATATTTGACAATAGACTATGTTAGATGGCGCATGTTCAATACATTAACAATAAATTACGTAAATGTCTCGAATGTTATACCTGAATCAATTAAAAGTAGTTTATTATGCTTATGCTCAATCAATCTTGCAATATGTTATCTTAGTTTGGGGAGGTACTCCAAAGTCAATTATACATCCATTAGAAATAACACAAAAAAGTATTATGAAATCTGGTTAAATCAGTTTACTTTCCCACTAACATGCTGTTTGAATTATTTACCGTCTTAGATGTCTGCCAGTTGTTCATAAAAGTTATACTTATATATAGCTTTAAAAGACAGTGTTATATGATAGAAAAAATCTAATCATACATACTCAACTAGACATCGTACCAATGTTGGCACAACTACTCAACGTGTGACAAAAACGTTCAATAAAAAGAATCTATATTTTCTTATTCATATTTTGTATCAAAATATGCCACACAATTTAAGAATTTTAAATGTTAGCATGTTCATGTATAAGAAAAAAGTAGTGGATTGGCTTGTCAGTGTTGGTAGAGACCGCCTGGTCAATGATAACTTCTGTCTATGCCACATAACGGCGCTCTCTAATTAATGAACTTTTTCAAGTAGTGTACGTTAATATTTCTTGTCTGAGTTCCTTTTACATTATTTTTCTCTGCACTTGTTGTTGCCGTTACTATTATGTATATATACATATATATATATATATATATATATATATATATATATATATATATATATATATATTTAATTATATTTTATTTATTAACTTTTATATTGAACTATTCTTCTTTTTTGTTTTTTATTTCCCCCTTACACCTCTATTACAATATATTTACTAGGGGATGATTAGGAGTGTGTGTGAGTGGGTAAATGCGTGAGTGTGTATGTGTTGTGCCAGACCTGAGTATTAAGCGGTACATTGACAGCTCCTATATTTAAATTTTTAGTTTTCTATTATGTATTTTCCTCCACTTGATAGGTTTATACTTTATTTAATAACTGTTTACATATGTACTTTTTGTTCTATTGTCCTTTGAGCTGTAAGTATGTATTCCACTATAATATGTCGTTTTGTATAAGTTGCATACATACAATTATCTTGCAATATATTCACTATATATTATTGTATTTTTTCTTCAATTGTAGTTTTTTTATAATTTTTTACATGCAGTGTTTAATTTTTTCAAAAGTCTCTGTGGGACTGTAGAACTCGGTTCCCACGCACAGGTTCATTACTCATGTGGGGACCTTTTCCATATTTAAAAATGTATACATGAAATTGTATTTTTGGAAATAAATAAACAATTATTATTATTACTTCAGTAAAGAATGGTATTGAATATTCCTAGAAAGTCATTCTAAATTTATAGTACTATTTTACACTATACATGTATGTCTTCCTTTTATTTAAATAGTTGATTAATTAAACACTGATTTAGTAAGTGGATACATATTTACGTGCGCAGCATACACAAACTACCGTCGATAAAGTAGTCAGTGGGCTTTCCACAGTTTAAATGTTTACGTAAGATATATTGTCACACCCTACCAGGGTTAGGGTGTAACGGGGGGTTGCTCCTACCAAGAGGGCACTCAGCCTCCTGGGTTGTCCGACATCTGTGTAGAGGTGTGCTTCGTGGGAAGATTCAATGATGGACCAAACTGACTCTTCATAGACAATTTAATTGTGAAAATACCCTATCTCTAGTACCACCCTCTTACAAAACTTCCCTATCTAACACTCACCCCCCTCGTCCGTCCTAACCACCCGACACACCGCCAGACTGACCGTACCGCCAGCTCACGCGCGATCCCGTCTTCTTTGTGCTGCACCTTGGACTCCAACTCCAAATGCTGAGTCCTCATCTCCACAGTGCCGAACCATTGTCTCCCCAACTCTCATTAAACAATACTGTGGGGCACCCACTGTAACAATATGTATAGTTGGCCCATGATTTTACCTAAATATCCAGGAACTGTGTGGTAGAAGTGGGTGGAGGATAGAAGGAAGCCATGTTGGATTTTACTCGAACCTTGAATCAATGTCATTAGTGTTTAGGAGGGCTGTATCCATTGAAAAATTAATTAGTGTCATAGATTTGGAAATTATTTTGAAGTTGAAGACTGTGCTTAGTAGAATGGAGAATATTATGCGGAGTTCCCCTGCCAATCAACAGTTAGAGGCACGAAGTATAATGAACAACATTTGCAAAATCCAGGCTGCGTAATTTAGCTTATGAATTAAATAGGACAAATCATTTAACGTTTTGTCTTCGTCCACAATAAAGGTCATATGGATTTTAAAGGTACGGCAATGCTGGCTCTGTACAGGACAAAGCATCAAAGGATTGGGGTAGATCTAGTATGACAAACGCAATTGAGCTTCATTGTGAATCCCTTTGACTTGAGGACAATAGTTGAAATTAAATATTGGAATTCAAAGAGAGATATATTCCACTTGTATTATCTCCAATCAAATCGGCAAATCTTATACAGGGTGAGTCTCTACTGACACCATTAATTTTACCTGTTTGTTGTACTCACAAAAAGGAACAAAAAAGTCCATATTAACCTGTGTCCGATTCTCAACCGTTTGGCTGTAAGGGCTCATATTGTGTGTTTTTAAAATTACTTGACATTAACTCACTGATTGAGCTACAAAAACCAAAGCAAAACACCTACCAGATTCTTATTAATACCATTAAAAAGATCGTTAAATTCTCTATAAATGTCAATTATTTTGCAAACAAACGTAAATAAAAACTAGATTTCCTAGAGGAAGTTTATTAAACAAATATGCAACATGTATTTTTCTCCAATTGTTTAAGGCCCCGTATCAGCACATAAATGTAGTCTAATTTAATGTAAAGTTAAGTAGAAAACTTTTCTCACAAATAAGCTTGGAATAGATGTATAATTTAATTGGGTTGAATATCATGAAACCAAAAATAACACCTAAAATATTTCATAAAACATGGTTTATTCAGTTGTACTTAACAAACAAATTGTCAGTCTTTACGAAATAAAAAACATAATAACTGTAATATGTAGATAATCATGCTTTATTATAACAAAAACTACTTTAATAAGTGTTCAATATGTCCACCATTTTCTCTTAAGCAGGTACGGACTCAGTTCCTCAACTCCCCTTACACTTGCCTTTAGATTGATTTCATTTCTAAGGCGTCTAACAGCCCTCATGATTCGAAGTCTCAATTCTTCGGCTGTTTTTACTGTACTTCTGTTCACTTCTTACCTCAAAGAACCCCAGACGTAGTAATCAATAGGGTTGAGGTCAGGGGACCGTGGTGGTTAAGGAACAGCACATGTTGAAGTGTGGTGGTGCTCCGTCTGCCTGGTAAATAAGGCGCCGACGCAATTCCAATGGCAAGTCTTCGAGAAGGTCTGGTAGGATAATATTTAGTAATTGAAGGTATTGAACTCCAGTTAATGATGTAGAGAGATCAAGGTAGGGACCTATCAGCTTGTCCCCTATCAGTCCAACCCACACGTTTAATTAAAACCTAGTATGGCTCCGTGATTCACGACAAAGATGTGGGTTTTCAGTGTCATATAAGTGATCATTGTAGTAGTTAAAAATAGATTGTTACATATACAGCTTATATTATTTCCTGGAATGTGTATTTCAGGTCTTAAACTTACTGTGTATTGACTGAGGTTTAGGCGTGAGTACAACTAGATTGTTACATATACAGCTTATATTATTTCCTGGAATGTGTATTTCAGGCTTTAAAATTACTGTGTATTGACTGAGGTTTAGGCATGAGTACAACTAGATTGTTACATATACAGCTTATATTATTTCCTGGAGTGTGTATTTCAGGCTTTAAACTTACTGTGTATTGACTGAGGTTTAGGCGTGAGTACAACTAGATTGTTATATATACAGTTTATATTATTTCCTGGAATGTGTATTTCAGGCTTTAAACTTACTAAGTATTGACTGAGGTTTAGGCGTGAGTACAACTAGATTGTTACATATACAGCTTATATTACTTCCTGGAATGTGTATTTCAGGCTTTAAACTTACTGTGTATTGACTGAGGTTTAGGCGTGAGTACAACTAGATTGTTACATATACAGCTTATATTATTTCCTGGAATGTGTATTTCAGGCTTTAAACTTACTGTGTATTGAATGAGGTTTAGGCATGAGTACCACTAGATTGTTACATATACAGCTTATATTATTTCCTGGAATGTGTATTTCAGGCTTTAAACTTACTGTGTATTGACTGAGGTTTAGGCGTGAGTACAACTAGATTGTTATATATACAGTTTATATTATTTCCTGGAATGTGTATTTCAGGCTTTAAACTTACTGTGTATTGACTGAGGTTTAGGCGTGAGTACAACTAGATTGTTACATATACAGCTTATATTATTTCCTGGAATGTGTATTTCAGGCTTTAAACTTACTGTGTATTGACTGAGGTTTAGGCGTGAGTACAACTAGATTGTTATATATACAATTTATGTTATTTCCTGGAATGTGTATTTCAGGCTTTAAACTTACTGTGTATTGACTGAGGTTTAGGCGTGAGTACAACTAGATTGTTACATATACAGCTTATATTATTTCCTGGAATGTGTATTTCAGGCTTTAAACTTACTGTGTATTGACTGAGGTTTAGGCGTGAGTACAACTAGATTGTTACATATACAGCTTATATTATTTCCTGGAATGTGTATTTCAGGCTTTAAACTTACTGTGTATTGACTGAGGTTTAGGCGTGAGTACAACTAGATTGTTACATATACAGTTTATATTATTTCCTGGAATGTGTATTTCAGGCTTTAAACTTACTGTGTATTGACTGAGGTTTAGGCGTGAGTACAACTAGATTGTTACATATACAGCTTATATTATTTCCTGGAATGTGTATTTCAGGCTTTAAACTTACTGTGTATTGACTGAGGTTTAGGCGTGAGTACAACTAGATTGTTACATATACAGCTTATATTATTTCCTGGAATGTGTATTTCAGGCTTTAAACTTACTGTGTATTGACTGAGGTTTAGGCGTGAGTACAACTAGATTGTTACATATACAGCTTATATTATTTCCTGGAATGTGTATTTCAGGCTTTAAACTTACTGTGTATTGACTGAGGTTTAGGCGTGAGTACAACTAGATTGTTACATATACAGCTTATATTATTTCCTGGAATGTGTATTTCAGGCTTTAAACTTACTGTGTATTGACTGAGGTTTAGGCGTGAGTACAACTAGATTGTTACATATACAGTTTATATTATTTCCTGGAATGTGTATTTCAGGCTTTAAACTTACTGTGTATTG
Organism: Stictocephala bisonia; assembly: GCA_035578905.1. Classification (NCBI taxonomy): domain Eukaryota; kingdom Metazoa; phylum Arthropoda; class Insecta; order Hemiptera; family Membracidae; genus Stictocephala; species Stictocephala bisonia. The sequence continues at coordinate 5,997,266 of JAQJVL010000013.1, forward strand.
ACTGAGGTTTAGGCGTGAGTACAACTAGATTGTTACATATACAGCTTATATTATTTCCTGGAATGTGTATTTCAGGCTTTAAACTTACTGTGTATTGACTGAGGTTTAGGCGTGAGTACAACTAGATTGTTACATATACAGCTTATATTATTTCCTGGAATGTGTATTTCAGGCTTTAAACTTACTGTGTATTGACTGAGGTTTAGGTGTGAGTACAACTAGATTGTTACATATACAGTTTATATTATTTCCAGGAATGTGTATTTCAGGCTTTAAACTTACTGTGTATTGACTGAGGTTTAGGCGTGAGTACAACTAGATTGTTACATATACAGCTTATATTATTTCCTGGAATGTGTATTTCAGGCTTTAAACTTACTGTGTATTGACTGAGGTTTAGGCGTGAGTACAACTAGATTGTTACATATACAGCTTATATTATTTCCTGGAATGTGTATTTCAGGCTTTAAACTTACTGTGTATTGACTGAGATTTAGGCGTGAGTACAACTAGATTGTTACATATACAGCTTATATTATTTCCTGGAGTGTGTATTTCAGGCTTTAAACTTACTGTGTATTGACTGAGGTTTAGGCGTGAGTACCACTAGATTGTTACATATACAGCTTATATTATTTCCTGGAATGTGTATTTCAGGTCTTAAACTTACTGTGTATTGACTGAGGTTTAGGCGTGAGTACAACTAGATTGTTACATATACAGCTTATATTATTTCCTGGAATGTGTATTTCAGGCTTTAAACTTACTGTGTATTGACTGAGGTTTAGGCGTGAGTACAACTAGATTGTTACATATACAGCTTATATTATTTCCTGGAATGTGTAATTCAGGTCTTAAACTTACTGTGTATTGACTGAGGTTTAGGCGTGAGTACAACTAGATTGTTACATATACAGCGTATATTATATCCTGGAAGTTGTAATTCAGGTCTTAAACTTACTGTGTATTGACTGAGGTTTAGGCGTGAGTACCACTAGATTGTTACATATACAGCGTATATTATATCCTGGAAGTTGTAATTCAGGTCTTAAACTTACTGTGTATTGACTGAGGTTTAGGCGTGAGTACCACTAGATTGTTACATATACAGCGTATATTATTTCCTGGAAGTTGTATTTCAGGTCTTAAACTTACTGTGTATTGACTGAGGTTTAGGCGTGAGTACCACTAGATTGTTACATATACAGCGTATATTATATCCTGGAAGTTGTATTTCAGGTCTTAAACTTACTGTGTATTGACTGAGGTTTAGGCGTGAGTACCACTAGATTGTTACATATACAGCGTATATTATATCCTGGAAGTTGTAATTCAGGTCTTAAACTTACTGTGTATTGACTGAGGTTTAGGCGTGAGTACCACTAGATTGTTACATATACAGTTTATATTATTTCCTGGAGTGTGTATTTCAGGCTTTAAACTTACTGTGTATTGACTGAGGTTTAGGCGTGAGTACAACTAGATTGTTATATATACAATTTATGTTAATTACTGGAATGTGTAATTCAGGTCTTAAACTTACTGTGTATTGACTGAGGTTTAGGCGTGAGTACAACTAGATTGTTACATATACAGCTTATATTATTTCCTGGAGTGTGTATTTCAGGCTTTAAACTTACTGTGTATTGACTGAGGTTTAGGCGTGAGTACAACTAGATTGTTACATATACAGCTTATATTATTTCCTGGAGTGTGTATTTCAGGTCTTAAACTTACTGTGTATTGACTGAGGTTTAGGCGTGAGTACAACTAGATTGTTACATATACAGCTTATATTATTTCCTGGAGTGTGTATTTCAGGCTTTAAACTTACTGTGTATTGACTGAGGTTTAGGCGTGAGTACAACTAGATTGTTACATATACAGCTTATATTATTTCCTGGAGTGTGTATTTCAGGCTTTAAACTTACTGTGTATTGACTGAGGTTTAGGCGTGAGTACAACTAGATTGTTACATATACAGCTTATATTATTTCCTGGAGTGTGTATTTCAGGCTTTAAACTTACTGTGTATTGACTGAGGTTTAGGCGTGAGTACAACTAGATTGTTACATATACAGCTTATATTATTTCCTGGAGTGTGTATTTCAGGCTTTAAACTTACTGTGTATTGACTGAGGTTTAGGCGTGAGTACAACTAGATTGTTACATATACAGCTTATATTATTTCCTGGAGTGTGTATTTCAGGCTTTAAACTTACTGTGTATTGACTGAGGTTTAGGCGTGAGTACAACTAGATTGTTACATATACAGCTTATATTATTTCCTGGAGTGTGTATTTCAGGCTTTAAACTTACTGTGTATTGACTGAGGTTTAGGCGTGAGTACAACTAGATTGTTACATATACAGCTTATATTATTTCCTGGAGTGTGTATTTCAGGCTTTAAACTTACTGTGTATTGACTGAGGTTTAGGCGTGAGTACAACTAGATTGTTACATATACAGCTTATATTATTTCCTGGAGTGTGTATTTCAGGCTTTAAACTTACTGTGTATTGACTGAGGTTTAGGCGTGAGTACAACTAGATTGTTATATATACAGCTTATATTATTTCCTGGAGTGTGTATTTCAGGCTTTAAACTTACTGTGTATTGACTGAGGTTTAGGCGTGAGTACAACTAGATTGTTACATATACAGCTTATATTATTTCCTGGAGTGTGTATTTCAGGCTTTAAACTTACTGTGTATTGACTGAGGTTTAGGCGTGAGTACAACTAGATTGTTACATATACAGCTTATATTATTTCCTGGAATGTGTATTTCAGGCTTTAAACTTACTGTGTATTGACTGAGGTTTAGGCATGAGTACCACTAGATTGTTATATATACAGCTTATATTATTTCCTGGAATGTGTATTTCAGGCTTTCAACTTACTGTGTATTGACTGAGGTTTAGGCGTGAGTACCACTAGATTGTTATATATACAGCTTATATTATTTCCTGGAATGTGTATTTCAGGCTTTAAACTTACTGTGTATTGACTGAGGTTTAGGCATGAGTACCACTAGATTGTTATATATACAGCTTATATTACTTCCTGGAATGTGTATTTCAGGCTTTAAACTTACTGTGTATTGACTGAGGTTTAGGCGTGAGTACCACTAGATTGTTATATATTCAGCTTATATTATTTCCTGGAATGTGTATTTCAGGCTTTAAACTTACTGTGTATTGAATGAGGTTTAGGCGTGTGTACAACTAGATTGTTACATATACAGCTTATATTATTTCCTGGAATGTGTATTTCAGGCTTTAAACTTACTGTGTATTGACTGAGGTTTAGGCATGAGTACCACTAGATTGTTATATATACAGCTTATATTATTTCCTGGAATGTGTATTTCAGGCTTTAAACTTACTGTGTATTGACTGAGGTTTAGGCATGAGTACCACTAGATTGTTATATATACAGCTTATATTATTTCCTGGAATGTGTATTTCAGGCTTTAAACTTACTGTGTATTGACTGAGGTTTAGGCATGAGTACCACTAGATTGTTATATATACAGCTTATATTATTTCCTGGAATGTGTATTTCAGGCTTTAAACTTACTGTGTATTGAATGAGGTTTAGGCGTGTGTACAACTAGATTGTTATATATACAGCTTATATTATTTCCTGGAATGTGTATTTCAGGCTTTAAACTTACTGTGTATTGAATGAGGTTTAGGCGTGTGTACAACTAGATTGTTACATATACAGCTTATATTATTTCCTGGAATGTGTATTTCAGGCTTTAAACTTACTGTGTATTGACTGAGGTTTAGGCATGAGTACCACTAGATTGTTATATATACAGCTTATATTATTTCCTGGAGTGTGTATTTCAGGCTTTAAACTTACTGTGTATTGACTGAGGTTTAGGCATGAGTACCACTAGATTGTTACATATACAGTGTATATTATTTCCTGGAATGTGTATTTCAGGCTTTAAACTTACTGTGTATTGACTGAGGTTTAGGCGTGAGTACCACTAGATTGTTACATATACAGTGTATATTATTTCCTGGAATGTGTATTTCAGGCTTTAAACTTACTGTGTATTGACTGAGGTTTAAGCGTGAGTACCACTAGATTGTTACATATACGGTTTATATTAATCATGGAGGAAACTAATTAAACGAAAATATTGTTAAGAAAACGGTTTAAATGGATACATAATGTTGAAATTAATGTCTATTTTCTTTGTTCTGTATGGATCGTTTTTCTGTTGTAATATGTTTTAGAATAACCGGGCCATATAACGTTATATTAATGCATTGATTTTAGTCCAATATCTTTATAATTAATGGTTAGGTTAGGCTTTACAGTATTTGTATACTTCATATAATAAGGCGTACTATTAACACAAAATATACTTTTGCCAGACTTCCTGTTAGTACCGTAGGCAAATATCAAAGTGAATTCAATTTATATAATGCATAAACAGAGAGTAGTTTTTATATACTACATGAAAAAAGAATATAAATCAAAACAAAATAGTGAATGTACGTTTTTAAAGTTTTTGTGTGTGTTTGAAATGGCAGCCTCAAACAATAACAATAATTATTAGGTGTGCTTGAACAAAATATTACAAATAAGAAACTTGTAGCAATGTCATTGAATTCATCTTCATTCATTGATATTTTTTCATGAGAGGCTTGATGATAATTATTCCACTGAAACTCTGAGTGTCACTTGATGAACTTAAAGTACGCCACTCCAAGGGTTGAAGCTTTGTTGATGGCATTAATTATCGTGCCTTCCACAATGATATCACATATTTACCAGTACCCTTCATTATTATACGTGTTGAGGGAACATACTGTGCATCCTTATTTCATCCTCTAGTGCCATATTATGTCTAAAGAATGTTGTATGAAAGAAGTGTCTATAGAACACAAAGAGTCATTAGTTTTGTGGATCATATGGAGAATTGATTGATTTTAACAATTTAGAGAATCATCCTTTACCATTTTTATTTTCCAAATATTCTTAAATATTTTTAATTGCTGTTTCAAACGAAATGACAGAGCAAATAAGTCAATAATGTTACCTCTTGCTACCAAAAATTAAAGGATAATTTTCTAATAATATACATTTAATGTTTAAAAGTTTTGTTTGATATTTTGCAATATTTAGACTATTCCTTATTTTAAAAATGTTTAATTTTGTATTCAACAATAAATTAATCATTCTAATAAGTGTTGCCATTTCACTACAGTTTTACTTTCAATTGCCTATTGTTTTGTTTAGTAATCTATAGTAGCCATGTTAATTCACTATTTCTTTATGTGAAAATAATATAGTTAAAAACCATTCCGTTATTTTATTCACGTAATAACATTTAAATTTCGTTCAAAATTGTATAAAAATTAACCTTATATTAATTTTTTAATGAAATATTTTGAAAAAATGAAATTGATACATGAAAATGATGTAAATCCTTCATAAAAACTATGTAATATGATTTGCCAGAAGTTCATTATATTTTCGTTCAGTGCGCGTAGATTTCAAATGTACAAAATATATGTTAAAAAATAGGTAAGGAAATAATGATATTATTGGACTGAAAAAACTCCCTATAAGAGTTAATTGACAATAAAATCCGTACGTCCCCAGAGAACTTTAGCAACTCCAAATAGAAGCCGCATGTCCACAGTGAACTTAAAAACTTCCAGTTGACTTCTGTCTGTTGCATGTAGACAGTTAACCAATGACAACACACCACAGTGAACTTCACAGCTTCCAGTTGACTTCAGTTTGTTGGCTGTAGAGAGCTAACCGATGACAGGAACAACACATCCGCATTGAACTTCAAAACTTCCAATTGACTTCTGTCTGTTTACTGTAGATAGTTAACTGACAAAAGAAATTACGCAACCCCAATGAACTTCAAGATGTCCAGTTGACTTCCGTCTGTTGCATGTAGATAGTTAACCAATGACAGGAGCAACACATCCGCAGTGAACTTCACAGCTTCCAGTTGAGTTCAGTTTGTTGGCTGTAGAGAGCTAACCAATGACAGGAGCAACACATCCACAGTGAACTTCACAGCTTCCAGTTGACTTCAGTTTGTTGGCTGTAGAGAGCTAACCAACGACAGGAGCTGCACATCCGCAGTGAACTTCACAACTTCCAATTTACTTCTGTCTGTTGCATGTAGATAGTTAACCGATGACAGGATCTGCACATCCGCAGTGAACTTCACAACTTCCAATTTACTTCTGTCTGTTGCATGTAGATAGTTAACCAATGACAGGAGCTGCACATCCGCAGTGAACTTCACAACTTCCAATTTACTTCTGTCTGTTGCATGTAGATAGTTAACCGATGACAGGAGCTGCACATCCACAGTGAACTTCACAACTTCCAATTTACTTCTGTCTGTTGCATGTAGATAGTTAACCAATGACAGGAGCTGCACATCCGCAGTGAACTTCACAACTTCCAATTTACTTCTGTCTGTTGCATGTAGATAGTTAACCGATGACAGGAGCTGCACATCCGCAGTGAACTTCACAACTTCCAATTTACTTCTGTCTGTTGCATGTAGATAGTTAACCAATGACAGGAGCTGCACATCCGCAGTGAACTTCACAACTTCCAATTTACTTCTGTCTGTTGCATGTAGATAGTTAACCAATGACAGGAGCTGCACATCCGCAGTGAACTTCACAACTTCCAGTTGACTTCCGTCTGTTGCATGTAGATAGTTAACCGACAAAAGAAGTTAAGCAACCCAATGAACTTCAAGATGTCCAGTTGACTTCCGTTCACTTTCTGTATATAATTAACCGAAAACAGAAGCAGCACAGCTCCAGAGAATTTCAGCACTTCTATGTGACTACCGTCCTTTTTCTGTAGGGATGTGATTCCCCTTGCAATTTACTCTTTTTCATAACAAGAGTTTTAAAATTTTCTTTGGGGGTGTAAAAAATATAAAATATAAGTCACAATTGAATTGTTTACAGCCATTGAATATTATACTGGAGCCATAGATGATAATGTATTTTTTTGGCTGATTGTTTATCGAGAGAAAATAAACAATATGAAGATATATTTTTGTACATTATGAATAAAATATTAATTTATAAGATATATTACTTTATAAATCCATATGTAGTCTTCCTACTTGTATATTGTCATATCTTATTATTATTTTATAATTCCTATCCATGTTTTAGGTTTATTGAATGGTGTACATCTGTACGTGAAGGGGTTGGTAAACGCCACTGTAGGCCTACGTGTACTGATATTGACGTTTCTTAAAAAGTGTTGTTCTTGTTATCGTTGTTTTTAACGAATGTAATAATATTTTATTTTTGGATTTTATGTAAAACTCTAGTGATCAATTTTAAGACATCCATCATGAAAGAATTATGGAAACAACAAATAAAATAAGTAAACTATTAAAAACCTAGGAATATGAGATGTTCTAACAAGTGTAATTGTGTAATAATATGTCGCGGAATTGTAAGTTTAATTTTTTGAACACGAGTACTTCAAAATTCTTTCTACTCATAAAACATAGCTTCTGCGTCTATTAATCAGAAGTTTTATACATATGACTTTTACAGTTTGACATTACATATGAAATATTTTCCGTTAATTCACTACCACTACTTTTTTGTTGTTTCCGTTAGTTCAATACTACATGATACATATTCTATTGCTCTAAAAACTTATCCCCACTCATTTTTACGTCCAATGTGGTATTCCTTTTGCGTCAGGAATCCGATATCACTGGCTCTTATCTTATAGCTTTCCAAGAACGTACACACGGAGAGCGCATTCGGTGGTCAGTCAATCGTTGGATTTACCAGTTTGTGATCAACTTTAGTAGCCACCTAACCAAACCTAACCCTACCTAACCTGACCTAACCTAACCGTAATTGCGATACAAAAGTAGTGGCAGTGAAGTAACGGAAAAAGTAGTGGTAGTGAATTAACGGAAAAGGTCCTACATATGGACACAAATACGTGGAATCCGAACCACGTAGTGTTGGTCTGATTTTCAGCTAAAAGACAAGTTTGACACTTAGCTCTCTTCCCCCACACAACACCTGAACCTTGACTACCATTCAACACGGACACTCCAGACTTCTCTAGTAGTGTCTATTGATGACAACCATTGAGCGGATGCCGTGCCGGTATTAAGAGAACTGAGCATGGAACCTATCGCCAACAATTTCCCAAACACTTTTCTAGACAGGCTATCTACGTATTATTTACATATTTATTTATGACTTACAAAAAATACTACTCACAGTATAAAATATGAGGAGAAGTTAATAGTTATAACAAATAACTATAAATAAATGCAGTTTGTTAAGTTGTTTGACTTTAATGAGAACTGTTTCAAAGTCATTGAACGATATAATTTAAATCGTTTAAATCCCATAGCGTCTCTCAACAGGAATCATACTTCTGTAGTTATTTTTCAGTACAGTACTAAGAGAGAAATCCATCTATTGTACGAGAACATAGTCAAAGAGTGTATACACAACTTTAAAGCTAAAGAAAATATTCCCACATGGGTTGTGAATGACTTGTAGGAGACACTATAGGGATGACTGTCTTAACTTTGGCAATCAATCCCCTGAAAATGCCCATAATAGCTGCTACCCCCTTGGGTTGTCAAACCAACGCAATATCAATATTATTCTCTTTAATAAAGCTGTGCAAATAACAGAACATGTCTTTCCTGTCTCGTTTGTTATGGTAATAATTTACAAAAAAGGAGTTCCTTTGCAATGATTCCATTAAATTTGAATCGAATGGAAGCCAATAGATTAGCCAAAATTAGTCAAGCCAGCAACAACAGTACTTTCATCAAGCTGTAGTACAAAGGAAAAGATCTCCTCTTTGGCACTGTGATTATAGCTTTTCACACTATCTGCAATTTCGTCGATCCTTTTTTTAACGGATGTACTTGATAATAGGATATCATCAATGAGCTTATTGCATTTTTCGCTGAATTTTCAGATACTGTATTATTGTAGCCTGAGGTAAAATACTGTCCTACTACGGTGTAATTTGCTCCTTTTTCAGCTATCAATAGAGACAAGTAATATAATGCAATTGTAGTTTGATTTCTTTAGTTAGCAGTTATAATTTTTTTCATCACTTATTTTGATATTAATAACAGTCCCTTTTTCGAAAAAAATAATAATAATAATAAATTGGTACATTTGTATTCTGCATATTTTGTTGTTAAATGTCTTTTTAGTTTAGTACTTTAAGTGCCAGCATTTTAAAACAAATCACCAATTGAGGAGGGGCATAATGGGATGGACTGACAACAAATCTCACTGCATAAATATAACACGTCCATGAAAAATAACCTAAAAGCATATGTTTTGACTGTCAGAATTCGTTCACTTAATTGAAATCTACCGCTGAAGAGCGAGGGAAGGGCTGCATCATCGTATCTGCCACACCCGAGTGAGTGAAGAGAACACAGCGTTGACATATAGGTATTTTGTACTTGCCGACTTCTGCGATCCACCACTATTTGCTTCCCGACCCACCAGTGGATCGTGACCCATAGTTTGGGAACCACTGGAATAAGGTATCACAGTTTATAAATAGATAAACAACGATGTTTTTGACATTTGATCGTATAGTTAGTGTTTTTTTTATTTTTGTGATACAACATTTTTAAAAATAGTATTTTTTTAATGTGTCATACAAATTTACAACAAAATTAAAATTAGGTACTTGCATCTGTAGAATGTAAACAAAACTTTAGGACTGTAAAATTTACTGTTCTTTAGATGTATATTTTTATTTATAAATCACAAAGAAAGCTAGTAAAAAAGTGAGATAGATATTATATTTCAATTCATATTTCGTTTTTTTATTTGTCTGTAGTAGCAAACTTGAAGTACCAAAGTTTGCCAGTGAGTTCTTAAATATCCTGATAATAAGACAAAACAATTATCAAGCTTTAAATATATATTTACTTAGTAAACTGTTATTAGACATGTTAAATATAATATTTTATGCTATTGTTCTCAGGCTTTTATTATTATTGATAGTTAGTTATAGATGAATAATAATACTTGTGTTCTTAGCGAATGATTCTTCTGAGAACGATTGTATTTTATTCAATTATTTTAAGAGTATTTGGGTTAACTTGGAATAAACACCGCTTGACTTCTGCTAAATCAACAAGTGAACATCGAAGGCAATTTGGCAAAACAGAGTGGAGTGTTTACAAACTGAAATGCTTTTTTAGCACAGTTCACCAAGAACCAAAACCGTGTTCGATTTTTATCATATTCTTAAAATTATGTATATAATTCATTTCCATATCCAAATATGTTTGAGCATCACATTAATTGGACTGACGAACTTCGTTTCATTTTTGAATACAATTCTTTTGACGTAATTTAAATTTCCGAATCTGGATCAAGCCTAATATTTCAGAATAAAGTATTTGATCTATCTGGATCTAGTATATATCGTAATGATCGATGTTCAAAGGTGGCGGAGGAGTTGCTTTTGTCAAATCTAATTTACCCACTACAATACTGCACTCCTCTGACAACACCAGGTTGGGGAGCCCTGAATACATGTTCCTTGATGTTTTTGTTAATAATATACATATTTTAATTTCTGTTTGCTATATGACACCTAATCTTGGCTTTATTGCAGAGTTTGAATTCATTCTTCTTAATATTATGTCTCGTTATAATCTTGTAACTGGTGACTGGTGACATTAACTCGGACCTTTTGGGCCCTGCTACTACGATCAGACTTACTGAACAAGAACGCTTAACTATTGTAATATGACTATACTGCCTTTCCATGCAACTCATCACACTGCTACTACTGATTCCTGGTTGGACGGCTTAGTTGTATCTGACCTGTCTCTCACTATCAACAACCTGTCCTTGGCCTGTCAAGACACGATTTATTATTTTGTGCATATCTTCTGACCACCCTAAAATGTAAACCCAAATTCGTCTAGTTTTGGAAAATCGATGAAATTACTTGCCTTGCAGCCCCACAGCATTTCTCACCAATACTATGCCTGATAATACTATGCCACGGTGATTTTGTCATCATGAGCACAGTCTCGTGTGTATCATAATGATACATACCAAATAACGTTCTCAGCTCCATGTGTGTCACATTGGCTCACAAGAAAAGACTATGTTTATCAGTTCATGTATCAAAATTATTAACTCCTACATTGAAATAACATTTCATCCTTTACTCCTTCGGGCTATGGGACCACAAGGCAGTGGTGGGCCATTGATGTCTTGAATATTGGCAGCACTGTCAATATTTTTGTCAGCTGTGTTATTTCCAGTAGTGTTGCATCAGGGTTGTTTGGACTGTTTACTAAGAGTGATTTTTTGATTGTACATTATGAATTCTGATGATATAAGGGCAGAATTTAATGATTTAAGGGGAGCATCCTTCATCACTAAGACCAAGAATCTAGCCCCAAGGATAAATGATGACTTAGGTCAACTGCAGTTATTTAGGGACAATGCTTTTCGAAGGGCTAAAAGAACTAAGTCGTCTGACGATTGAACTGAGTATAAAAGACCGATGAATAAGATTCAGCAACAATTTTGCAATTCCAAGGTATGATTATACTATGGGTATAATCGTATAATATTATAAGTATCTTTATAAATGATACTTAAGATTTGTGGTCTGAGGTCAATGAGCTGGGTGTTGGTTAGACCAACAGTGACAAGCTTGTTTACCTTAATCTAAATGTCATAAAAAAAATTCACTAACATTCCAATCGATCTGTCCAAAGCTCGTGACTTTGTAGAGAGCTGAATGCTGATCTCATCTTTGTCGCCCTCAGTTCTCCTTCACTCCAGTGACTGAGACTGATGTACTTAATGCTGTGATGAGGATAACTATAAATGCAGTAGGAGCTCATAAAATCCCTATTAAACTTCTGAAACTTTAACTTCCAGCAACACTGACTGTGATTGCAGATATTTTCAATAAATCCTTAACCACATTTTTATTTCTGACTGAGTGGAAATCTGCCATTGTGCGCCCTCTACAAAGGATTTCTTTGCGGTAAGCTCCTTCTGATTTCAGACCTATCAGTGAAGCTTAGGTCAGCGTTGTCAATTGCCTCGAAAGGTTAGTCCATCGATAAATGTCATCATTATTGTTGAATGTACTGGATTATTGTCCAATTCAAAATATGGAATTCTTTCATGAGTCAGTGGACTGATGATGTCTGCTCTGCCAGTGACAATTTCATACTTACCATCTTGACCCTATTTGATTTTTCTGAAGCTTTCGGCTGTGTTTAATATCTCCCCCTTTATTTAATGCTCTCTGATGGGTTTTCCTATGGTTGTATTGACTGGTTCTGGGCTATTTTAGACCTATTTCTTACATTGACCTGATAAATATACCAAAACTCAAACTAAACAACACTGGATTAGCATTTTGTGAAAAAGTTAAAAACTTAAGACTTATAACGAACAAAAACTTGAACTGGACTGATCAAGTTACTGTAATACATAATATTGTTTGCTGTTATACATACCTTGCAAAGATTTACCATGTGTTTTATTCTCAATATTAAGGTTCTGTTAGTACAGATTCTAGTTTTTTCTCAATTCAATTACTGTTATACTGTAATCAATGATATGACTGTTGAGCTCGCGGATAGATTATAGCTTGCCAAATAACTACTGCATCAGATTTATTTTCAGCCTATCTTCCATATCCGTCAATGTATCTTAAAGTTAAACACCCTCCACCAATTCCATATCCTGATTTTGTTGTACAAAATTCATGTATACCCCTTACATTTGTAGTTAACAATTAATACACTATATTGCAACTCACTTAGCCAATGAGAACAATCATGTATACCCCTTACATTTGTAGTTAACAATTAATACACTATATTGCAACTCACTTAGCCAATGAGAACAATCATGTATACCCCTTACATTTGTAGTTAACAATTAATACACTATATTGCAACTCACTTAGCCAATGTGAACAATCATGTATACCCCTTACATTTGTAGTTAACAATTAATACACTATATTGCAACTCACTTAGCCAATGTGAACAATCATGTATACCCCTTACATTTGTAGTTAACAATTAATACACTATATTGCAACTCACTTAGCCAATGTGAACAATCATGTATACCCCTTACATTTGTAGTTAACAATTAATACACTATATTGCAAGTCACTTAGCCAATGTGAACAATCATGTATACCCCTTACATTTGTAGTTAACAATTAATACACTATATTGCAACTCACTTAGCCAATGTGAACAATCATGTATACCCCTTACATTTGTAGTTAACAATTAATACAATATATTGCAACTCACTTAGCCAATGTGAACAATCATGTATACCCCTTACATTTGTAGTTAACAATTAAAACACTATATTGCAACTCACTTAGCCCATGTGAACAATTATGTATACCCCTTACATTTGTAGTTAACAATTAATACAATATATTGCAACTCACTTAGCCAATGTGAACAATCATGTATACCCCTTACATTTGTAGTTAACAATTAATACAATATATTGCAACTCACTTAGCCAATGTGAACAATCATGTATACCCCTTACATTTGTAGTTAACAATTAATACAATATATTGCAACTCACTTAGCCAATGTGAACAATCATGTATACCCCTTACATTTGTAGTTAACAATTAATACACTATATTGCAACTCACTTAGCCCATGTGAACAATTATGTATACTCATTACATCTGTCAAATATTAAACTAAAATATAAGTAATTTTACCGGATTGCACAAGTACTTATTTCCTACCTTTATAGATTACAAATACTAAACCATATTGTAACTCAAATAACGATGTTAAGTTTTTTTTATTTGTATTAAACATTTACATTTAAATGTATCGCAAACGTCGGATTAAAAAATATTTTTAGCAACCTCCACATTCATTCTTGCAATAGCCTCTTTTATACTTACAATTATTTCATTCACCCGCTGATCTCACATACAACTATCCAAGCCGTCCCACTGCCGATGTTAGTAACATAGTTATTAGTCCCTAGTTACGTGCTAAGAACTGTCCCACACCGTAAAAGGCCAAAGAAATCAAAACCCTCTTTAAGCGTTCCTTAAATGCCTTGGGCATATCGAGGCTTTTATATTCAGATGGTAAACTGTTGATCAATTGGACACCAACCTGTGAGGGAAGTTCTATGGACACCAACCACCGTTATATGTTGTCCAGCACGGTAGTTTTCCCTGCCTCTAGTGGCATGATGTGTATGTGAGTCTCACGTGTAAGTACACACTTTGACCTACAGTAGTTGGCATTTCCTAGTATGTATATACAAGGTAGGGTCAACAGTTGCAGTGTTTTTTAAATGCGGATTTCCATGACTGTCTCATTGCAGATTATACAGATAATTCAGACTGCCCTTTTTTGCAATCTGAATAGTCGAATAAATTCAGTATTTGAACAGCTACCCCAATGCATCACTCCATAGGATAGGTGAGGGTACATGAGACCATAGTAGGCCGTCAACAAAACTTAAGTTGGGCAAAGTTTAACCAGTGTCCTCAGAACATAAATGCCAGAGGATACTCTGGAGCACACACTATCTATGTGATTACACCATGTTAAACCCCAATCAAGGACTAAGTCAAGAAATTTGGTCGAGTGAACTTCCTTGACCTCTGAATCGTCTAACATCACCCTAGGATTATACTCCAAACGTGACGGATGTAAACAGAAATTAATAACAGTTTATTTTGAGGGGTTTATTCTAAGAATAATGTCAATAAAATGTTGGGTGAATGCATTTAGTTCTATAAATATCTGAATTTCCACGTCTGATTTGGTTTTTCCACTGATGCATATTGTCGTATCATCAGCGTATTGGACGAGTTGTCCATGTCAAACTGAAAATGAAATGTCATTTACGTATATCAAAAAAAGCATGGGGCTAAGTATTGATCCTGGGGACACCAAATTTAAGTAGATTAATTTTTTACATTCGACTATCAACTTAGACTTTCTGAGACCTTCCATATAAATACGAGTACAGCCACAAGGGTGGCACTCCTCGTACTCCGTATTTTTCCAATTTCTTTAACAGGATTCTGTGGTCAAAACAGTTAAACGCACTTGAGAGATCGAGGAACACACTCAACGTGTGCCAGCGATTCTCTATTAGAGTATGGATACTGAATTATCCTTATAGTTGTCAAACAATACACTTAAATGCAATTCACTTTGTCCCTGAGATCATTCCTGCCACTTACTTACCCTTAGCCTTAAAAAGTAATTCACTACTGTCTACAATAGTGTAGGGACACATTTTCTCCAAATAACTTTGAATTTGGGTATCTCATAGAATATTTATTCTAATAAGCTTAAAAATCTCAAAATATATAATAATTTATACTTAAATAATCAGAAAGAATGGGCAGGAGGTCAATTTAAAATCAAATATTGAAGATAGTAGTCTTCGGGATGTAAGAGAATTCAAGCCATTTCCAAGATAAACAAAGAATGAGTTCTATGAACCAGAATAACAATTATTGGTAATGTAATTTAGTTAAAGATAAAAGTATTTTGATCTCGTACATAATCCAAGGCTTTTACAATTAACTTCTTGACAGTAATTTAGTTTACCTTTTATCGTTTCATTTTGGAGAAGAGAGCCTAATATCTTTCCGTAAAACCTTTGTGTCTTTAGAATATTAACTTGCCCTTCTAACTCATAAAAGAACTTCAATTTAAAAGTATTAAAGTGATAATGGTAAAATCTAAATATAGAAAACATTAAGTCGTTTCGTTAATTTAGTGAACAGTATAAAACTGGTTATTGGCTGAATGAGTGTTAGTGTATGAATGCCATTTATACAATAGAAAGGTATATGTTTGTAATGTTTTTATGACATATTTTTTATTCATCATATTGACAATTATATACAACTCATGGGTCAGAACATACACTTTATACTCTACTGCACTTTCTGATGGCACTTCTTTTTTCTAATATTTATAACATTTAGAACATTAATGTTACAATTTTTAAACCGAACATTATATTGTGTAAAAAATAATGATCATATATTTCTTATCAATGAAATATTGTTGTAGACGAATTCAAAAGAATACTCCAACAGCATATTTATACAATACAAACATAATAAATGTCAAATTAAAATTGTTGACAGAGCTTTAGAAGAAATTCCATTAGGAAAACGAATGCTTTATTGCCCTGTCATTTATCTCAAAAGTTCTAACTTATCATCTCCTGTACTCTGAATTTGAGCCAATATATTGTTTACAGTTGTTTATTTCTAAACAATTTTAACTATATAAAAATATAGATACACTTAGAGGATGATAATGAATAATGTAATAATAATAAAATATTAATATTATGTTGTGGAAATAACATTGTCTACTTAGTATTAGTAAAATAAAAAATAAAAAACTAAAACAATCTAAATGATTGTAATGTTCATTGCATGTACCATCGTGCCTGCATGGGTGGGCGGGTGGGCCAGTACCACCGTGCTTGTATGGGTGGGCCAGTACCACTGTGCCTGTATGGGTGGGCGGGTGGGCCAGTACCACTGTGCCTGTAAGGATGGCGGGTGGGCCAGTACCACCGCACTTGTATGGGTGGACGTGTGAGCCAGTACCACCGTGCTTGTATGGGTGGGCGGGTGGGCCAGTACCACCGTGCTTGTATGGGTGGACGGGTGGGCCAGTACCACCGTGCCTGTATGGATGGGTGGGTGGGCCAGTACCACCGTGCTTGTATTCCAGTACCACCGTGCCTGTATGGGTGGACGGGTGGGCCAGTACCACCGTGCCTGTATGGGTGGACGGGTGGGCCAGTACCACCGTGCGTATGGGTGGGCGGCTGGGCCAGTACCATCGTGCTTGTATGGGTGGTTGGGTGGGCCAGTACCACCGTGCCTGTATGGGTTAGGATTGACATTTAAAATCTAAGGAATAATAACCAACGCTTCCGAAATTTTTTCCATTACTTCTTTACATAACCTTAAAAGCTCAACCGTCTTATAATAATGGTGGAAAACTATATTTAACTAGCAAATTGATAAATACATTTTGTTTTATCATATTCAAGGTGGATCTGAAATATACGGATATATTTCAGAAACTAATTCTATGGCTCAATAAAAAAAAAAAATAATAAAAAAAAATAAAAAAATAAAATAATAGCACCCATTTATTATTTTTAGTAGATAATTTATAACTGTAGAAAAACTCATCTGATTGACCTGAAATTGCATAGTTTAATTTTTTTTAACTTCGATTTTCAAGTAGTTTTCTCAAAACTGCATGCTTAAAACAGGCAATGTTTAAGAACTTGCATGGGTAATAGTTTCTTACTATATTAGACTTATTCAAATACAACATTATGAAGTGATTAATAATATCTTGATTGTTATCCACTGTTGGTAAATACAAATTGTTAAAAAAATAAATAAATAAAAGTATAGCTTAAATGACATTTAAAGGAAGTGATAAATCACCAGTTAATTATTTTCATAGGACCAATAAAATGTATCATATAAGTTCACAATACAATCTATGTAAAAAGTATTTTCATATGTACATATTTTTAAAGAAAAAATCCTGAACTTCTCAAAGATTTCTACATAAACAAGTTCCAAAAAAGTTGGGATATCAGTGAGGCCAAGAGCTTGGATACACTGCACATGTTAAAGACTTAGCTAAAAAGGAGGGTGTACTGTAGAGCGAAAGAGATGTGTAGTGTCCTAGCCATCTGCCTAGTACTTCCATTAAGTTCTTCGTAAACAAGTTGTAGAACATTCACATATAACAGAAGAGCCAAAATTGTTGCAAACCTCTACTGTGAACGTTTATTTTTTGTTATTTCAGTTTACATTATCCACTAATGGATAAAACGAAGTCATAGATTAACGATCAGAAGTGTATTCTTCACTTAAAAATGCTGTATTGACATAAATG
>JAQJVL010000013.1:6026648-6151648 GCA_035578905.1 Stictocephala bisonia
AAAATCCCGATCCTGTTTACACTGCCAGTTGGTGACTGGATGGGACCGTGTAAATGGGTTAGGGGGGCACTTCCGAGGCCACAGGGGTTCCTGGGGGCGTGGGTGCACTCGAGGGGAGGTGGCAAAAGAAATATGGATGGCCCTTGGGACTTGAATACCGATACACACACATACATACACATACACAACAAACATTAAATATGAACAAGGACCAAAAGGAAAAAAGTCTGAACGTGCCAGAGGTAAGGGAGCAGCCCAGCTCAGATGTGAAGGCAGACAAGGGCGGCGAGTCTTCGGACCCTGCCCAGTCTGGCAATATTAGGACCACGCAGGAGGCCTTTGAGGCCTTCGCGCGTGAGTCTCAGGCCCGGATGGATGAGGTCTCTCTCATCCTCTCTACACCCTCCCTCCCTAGAGGTGCAAGCCCTGCAGGAATGCGTGGACTCGTTGAATTTGGGGGAGGAGGGGGAGGGGACGTCAGTGGCCCAGGGTCCGGGGAAATCTGGACCTGGCACACCGGCAGATCCTCCGGGTAAGAGGAGGAGGCCCAGTGGGGCGGCAAGAAGGAGGAGGAGGAAGGCGAAAGCCGGAGATCTGGGGCAGGAGGCAACGGGAAACCAGACGGACGCTGGGGGCAACCTACAGTGCACGTCAGGGAACCCTGCTGAGGCCCGGAAAACCGGCACAAAGCGTGGTAGGGACGATTCGTCGGACCAACCAGGCTTAAAAGCCTCCCCTACGGGAGTGGAGACCCAGGGTCAACCTAGGAAGAAACCTAGGCCCCAGGGAACCACTCCGAAATCTTCAAAAGAAGAGAAGCGCCCTAAGGCCTCCTATGCCAGAGTGGCAGAGGTTGGCTTGAGGGTGGCTATTGTGAGAGAGGGTTTCCCTCTGGTTAAAATAGATCAGGAGGCACAGCTCCGGGATGTACAGGTTGCTGTGGGCTCGGAGGTGGACAGGCTCCTTGGTGGGGACTGGCTGCCGAGAATCCGGGACACGTACCTGTCGAAGGGTGCTGTCGTGGTGGTCTGCGAAGACCAGTCCACTGTGGACTGGGTGAAGACCATCACTCCTGGTTTGAATATATGAGAGGGATCCGTACTGAAGGTAGTAGGTATGGATGCACTTCCTAGCTTCAAGAAGGTATTTCTCTGGGTCCCGGGGCCCCCGGCGAGTACAGAGACATACCTAAAAAGATTATGTCACCTTAACCCAGGCCTCCAAACTGAGCTGTGGAGGACACTGGACCGTAAGGAGACACCTACGGGTGTCAGACTTGTGGTGACGGTGGACTCTGCCTCACTGAAGGTCATGGAGAATCAGCAGAGGAAGCTATACTGCGGAGTCGGCATGGCTACAGACATGCTGCCCGTAGGAAACGCCTCCAAATAAGATAGGTACTCTAATAGATGTAGGGTTAGGGCTTGACTTTTTAGGCACTAACTCTCTTTGTTTTAGTTCCAGGGAAAGCTACCGTCACGACGGTAGAGACAAGAAGAGTCTTGGGCTACCCGAAGCAAGGGGGGGACCAAGGGACAAGGAACTGGAGTCGAGGTAATGGTAAGTTTTATACAAGCCAACCTCAATCATAGTATTGAGGCCTCTACTATACTAGCTAGAACTATAAGAGACAGAGGGTTAATGTTGCTCTGATTCAGGAACCGTGGATTCGGGATAACTGTATTAAGGGTCTCAACATTCCTACATATAACCTCTACGGGGGATCGGGCGGGCTGAAGCCGCGGGCGGCCATTTTGGTTGCAGGCGTGGATAGTTGGCTCATACCAGAATTCTGTGGGGGAGATGTGGTTGCAGCGATTATTAAACTGCAAGAGGTCAATGGCGTAAGGAGGAAACTGGTGGTTGCATCAGTATACCTCCCATACGATAGGACGACCCTCCCACCATCAAGAGAGATGGTGGCGTTGGTGGATTACTGCCGGAGCGGGAACCTTGAGCTAGTGGTCGGCTGTGACTCCAACTCTCACAATGAGGTTAGAGGAAGCAGTGACACGAACGAGAGGGGCCTTGCTCTTGCAGAATACCTGGGAGTTACCGATCTTTTGGTACTAAATAAAGGTAATCTCCCAACCTTTTCGAACATCATTAGGAGGGAGGTTATAGACATAACTATGGTCTCAGCCTCAATGTTTCATGACATGGGGGACTGGGAAGTTTCGCAGGAACCCTCGTTGTCGGACCACAGACACATCTGCTTTGTGCTTGAGGGCCAGACAACAAAGAGGGTGTACAGGAATCCCAGACAGACAGACTGGGCCTCCTATTCGGTGGAACTGTCTGACAGACTAGATCTAATTCCTAAAGGCCAGATTCGATCTGGGCAGGATTTAGAGGAGAGGGTGGCACTCCTTACGGAGGCTGTATACACCTCTTATGAGAATAACTGCCCTTTGACACAAAGGGATGCTCGAAGCCGGAGATGGACCCGAGAATTAGAGGACCATCGAAGGAGAACCAGAAGGCTCCTCGGCAAGGCCAACAGGTCCGGTATTGATGCCGACTGGCTGGCCTACCGGGAGTCCCAAAGAAACTACAGGCGAGAGGTTCGCAGATTCTCCAGGAAATCCTGGAGAGACTTTTGTTCCTCTATAGAGACAACCTCAGCGATGTCTAGGCTACACAAAGTGCTGGCTAAGGACCATGGGGGAGGACTGGGACTCCTCATTAAAGAGGATGGGGAGTGGACCAGTTCAGAAGAAGAGACCTTGCAACTTTTATTTGAGACTCACTTCCCGGGATCCGTCGAGGAACCGGCGGCGGGCCCCCCCCACTTTGATAGGGTAGGCTTGCACTGGGGCCTCGCACGGGGACTGGAGTGAGGCAAAGAAGGTTGTCACAGAGCAAAGGATTAGGTGGGCTGTTGAGTGCTTCGCCCCCTTCAAGAGCGCTGGGCCGGATGGCATCCTACCTGTGCACTTGCAGAGGGGTCTGGAGCCGCTCCTACCCCACATGACCGCAGTTTGTAGGGCCTCCCTGGCCTTGGGTTATATCCCAAGACTGTGGAGGACCGCAAAAGTAGTGTATATCCCCAAATCTGGAAGGGGTACACATTCCAGACCTAAAGATTTCAGACCGATCAGCCTCATGTCTTTTCTTTTAAAGACATTGGAGAGGCTAGTCGACAGGCATATGAGAGACGGGATATTGAGAGATAACCCACTCCATACAAACCAACACGCATACATGGCTGGGAGATCTGCGGAGTCGGCTCTTCATAGACTCGTCACGAGGGTTGAGGGGACGATTCGGCAGAAGGAGCTAGCCATGGGTGTCTTCACGGACATAGAGGGGGCGTTCAATGTCTCCCTACAGTCTATGATCGATGCTGTCGTTAGGACGGGCGTCAATGGCACCATTGCCAGATGCATTGAAGCCTACCTACGCAGCAGAACGGTTAAGGCAACATTGAACGAAGCGTCAGTTCAGGTTGTAGTCGGCGACGGCTGCCCCCAAGGGGGCGTCCTTTCCCCTCTCCTGTGGTCCTTGGTGGTTGATGACCTACTAAGGGCGCTGAACGGGATGGGGGTATATGCTCAGGCATACGCGGACGATGTGTGTATACTGGGCGTTGGTAAGTTTGCCAGCACGGTGTCGGACATCGTCCAGGCTGCCTTGAGATACCTAGAAAGGTGGTGTAGGGACAAGGGGCTCTCTGTTAATGCTAACAAGACAGAACTTGTACTTTTCACTACTAATAAGAGGCTGGATGGCCTATACATGCCCACCATGGGAAATATTGAGCTAAGAGCTACAGGGTCGGTTAAGTATCTGGGGGTTATCCTGGATGCTAAACTGAACTGGCTCAAGCACCTTCAGGAGAAAGCCAGGAAGTTCAGAATGGCTTTCTGGGCTTGTCAAAGGGCCATCGGGACAACGTGGGGTCTTAAACCAAAGATGGTTTACTGGCTATACACGAGTGTACTTCGGCCCTCATTATGTTATGCGGTTGTTGTCTGGTGGCCGACCATGGCACAGAATAGTGCAAGGCTAACACTAGACAGATGTCAGAGAATGGCGTGCCTGGAAATTACAGGCGCAATTAGAACAACCCCATTGGCGGCGATGGAGGTCCTCACTGGGTTCCACCCAATGGACCTGTTTGTAAAAGGGGAGGCCTTAAAGCGGCCTTCAGAATAAGGACGACTGGTGGCTGGCTGTCTGGCCAACCAGGACTCCACGGGGGTATACTATCTGGGGACATTGGTCTGGACCCGTTGATTTCGATGGGAACAGACTTAATGATACCTAAGTATAGAATTGACAGGCGGGTTAGGGCCTTCCTTCCAAGCAGAGATGAGTGGATGGGGAGTACCGAGCCCGCACAAGTAAAAGGAAGTGTCTGGTATACAGACGGCTCACTTAGAGAAGAAGGTGCGGGTGCGGGGGTGTATGGGAGGGGAGCACGGAAAGTTCTGTCTGTACCTCTAGGGGCCCATGCAACCGTCTTCCAGGCGGAGGTGATGGCTATCATGATAGCCACACAAGAAGAAATGCGTCTAGGCGGCTTCGGAGGAGTAGTCTCAATCTGCTTGGACAGTCAGGCGGCGATAAAGGCGATCATGGCACCACGTACCAGCTCTAAGCTGGTATGAGAGTGCCAGGGGATCCTGGAGACTCTTTGCCAGCGTAAACAGGTGAGACTCAAATGGGTCCCTGGGCATGCTGGTATTGATGGGAATGAGAGAGCCGATGCACTGGCTAGGAGAGTGAAAAGTGCCCACTGCTGGGGCCGGAGCCGGCTCTTGGTATTCCTCTTCAAAAGGTAAAAAGAAGAATTGACAGGTGGACCTCTGAGGAACACGATGGTAGATGGAGGACCGAGTCCGGGCTCAGGCAGTCTCGTGCTCTTATCCAGGGACCGGATCGCAGGTACAGCGGAGATCTGCTGAGCTGTAACCGGGCCAAGGTGAGGGCAGTTACGGGTATGTTGACCGGACATAATCTTCTTAACAGACATATGAAGATTATGGGCCTAACAGAGGACTCCACATGTAGGCTCTGTGAGGAGGATAAGGAGAGCTCCATACACATCTTTTGTCATTGTGGAGCTCTCTCATCTCTTAGGTATAGGACTCTGGGTGCCGTTTTTCTGGAACCAGAGGATATTAGAAGGGCTACACTCGGGGAGATCATGACCTTCATAAGGGGGACTGGTGTCTTGTGACACTGTCGCCAGTCTCGGGGCGCAAAGGGTCATGGAGTCTAGGCGCAGTGGGTTTGGCGACAGGACCACAACCCGGTGTATCTAATCTAATTTAATAACCTATAAACTATCCGTTTCACATTAAAAGCCATGAAGATAAATTGAAGTAAAATATTGCCAAATGCTATACCCAGAAATGCAGTCTCAAGACCAATTCTATTTTTACGTTTTAACATAGGTTAAGTGTATATCATATGTCAACTATATCAGGAACGTAATCTTAAACCAAAAACAGGGTTTATGATTTAAGAAATTACTATCACGGCACTGATAATACTCGTAAAAAGTGTGAGTAAGGAAATTATAAAATTAGTTTAAAAAATTACATTTTTTTTCTTGAAATTTAACATTGCATGTCAGTACAAAGCAATCTTCTTAGCCATTCTAATATAACATTTTCTATCGCAGTGTACTTGTATACAATAATGTAAAAGGAATCCTTCACCTTTGTTTAACGGATATGATCATCTGTACATTCACACACGTCGAGAGGTATCATACGTGTGATACGATCACCTGTACATTCACACACGTCGAGAGGTATCATACGTCGAGAGTAGGTTTACGATACCTTACAACTCATTGCGTTTTTACATACAAGGGAGAGTCGTATATTGAAATCTAGAGCATTGAATACGTGTTGGGAATGTCAACGTAATTTTAATTCTCATAGATGTTAAGATCAATTCTTGCTCTACAGTAGAAATATTTGTTTTCAGTCCAACCTGTTCTAGGGTAGAGTGAGGCGGTGAAGGTGTACTAACGAAGGTCCTGCATCTGACACCTGGCTATATGTATACTCCTCTCTAATTGAGACATTAGGAGAATTGATCACTTTAATCTGCTAACAACCCCCACGTCTGCCTCTGAAAACATCAATTATATCAGCTAACTTTCTCAGAAGAGATGAGTATGTTTAGATCTTCCACACTGGTCATAATTTGGTAAATCGTACGAGCTAGGGGTTGATAGTAAGTGCTTGACTAATCTGGACTAGATTTGTGCGTGTTACAGATGTACTTAATTAAAATTTATTTAAAAAAAACATTTTGTGTTGACTGGAATTGAACTTAATCATTTTATTACAATATTATTAAAGTAGTTGAATGTAAGTCTTCTACTACAAAAGTAATTATTTATTTAGTTACTATAAATATTAACTTGCTTACGTGGTTTAAAGCACGCCCCTTTTGAAAATCGGTTCTTATTCAGAACTATATAGGGCGTTAACAACATACTTAATAGCTTACCTAAACAAGATATTTTAGGGCATTAGTTCAAGAAATATAAAAAAATTTGGTAAAATAAATTACAAAAAAAATATTCAGTTTGTTTTACGTATTAGTTTTAATAAGGTGGTCTGATTTATTTGTCTTACATATATAATCAATCAGTTTTGTGAAAGAAGAAGAAAGACATTTTTATTTTTTGGAACGAGATAACATTGGGTAGTTAACATAAAATACATTTTAAATTGAAAATTGTTATTTCACTTATTGTATATATGGTCAGTTCACTAATTAATGGAAAAAACTTAATAATAATAATATTAATTTCTAAAAACTAATTCTACATATTTATTTATATAATTCACATAGAAATCTTGGTTTATATTCTTACATATGAGATGTCGACACAAAGTTTTGCGCATTTTAAGGCGAATATGATATGAGTTTAGTCTGGTTACTGGAACAGACTGAGTTCAACTGTTCCTCCGAAAGGACAATTTATTAATAGCCAAACAGACAGGGTAACAAATATTATTTATATTAATAGTATAATATAGATCCAGTAAACAATATTATCTCTCTTAACGATTGTAATATGCAAAGTTCATCTCTGATAATACATAACAAATAAGTTTCAAGAATTGTACGGTCCACAGATTGAACTTCCCTATCGTTGATCATTTAAAATGAGAAATTATTTAAGAAGATCCACATTATTTCAAATAATCATGCGAAATTGAACATTTCTATGTACCTGGTAATATATAAATAAAAATAATCCTGCATATTTTTAAATTGGATATTTTATTATATACATGTAGAAAGAAATTGTAATAAAATACGTTTTGTAAACATCTATTGCTTTTGGGAAAGTGAACTAAAGGCAGTGCTGGGAAAGTGAACTCAAGGCAGTGCTGGGAAAGTGAACTCAAGTCAGATCTGGGAAAGTGAACTCAAGGCAGTGCTGGGAAAGTGAACTCAAGGCAGTGCTGGGAAAGTGAACTCAAGTCAGATCTGGGAAAGTGAACTCAAGGCAGTGCTGGGAAAGTGAACTCAAGGCAGTGCTGGGAAAGTATACAATAGAAATAAATTTAACATGATAATTGAATTAAAAGATATATTTTCTGATTATTGTTTCATACATCATTCTATTAAGAAGTTCAAAGTACTGTATACTGTGATTTGTTTTTTATTCTGTGTAAGTACACAACTGGGCTGTAGTTTAATGAAAGTCGGTTTTCACTAGATTTGTTGTTGTCCTTTGTTTGGGCTGCCATAGTAAATTACGACTTGATCAGTTACAGCCACCGAAATACTGTAACTGAACAAGTCGTAAAAATATGTCGCTGACAGGAATTTAACAGTCATTGGCCTTTGTTTTTCAGTCAGAATTATTTTGGTTTTTAATTGTAAAATAAAAATACTTATACAGTTATTGTGATAAATTCTTGCTTATAATATTAACAACATAAGCAAGAATGTATCAAAATGCCTGTATGAGTATTGTGGAAGAATTAAGACTATTTATTAAGAAAATGCATAAATGCTTTATTGGGATTTAAAAATGTTGACAAATCAGGGTTTGAAGTGTATTGGGAATGTATGTATATCAATATTTTAGATGTACTACAGTACATAGCTTCAAGTCAGTAGTATTTTTATATAAAATATATCTAAGATATATTCCAAATGGCTGTGCACTACTGTTATGGTTCAAATTGCTGATACTGCTACTTGGATACATGACCTTAATCCCAACTTCATCAAGTCGAGTTTCCCTACTAGGGACATTTCGTTAAATACTACTTAGGTAATTTCCATATTGAAATCCTACACCAAGAATGTTTTATTTCAATGAAAAGCAGGCTAGATGATTAAAACAGTATATACCGAAATTAAAAAAAGCATGTTAAGAAAATAACAAGTTTTATTCAAATGGTTACTGGCACAGTAACAGACATTTTTCTGACAAAAATACTAAACAACTTAGATAATGTAAATTTATCACATTGAATAAAGTATGCAGTAAATTGACCTATAAAACCTCCCACCCACCCAACACGTGCAGTACTAGTGACCCTCCCTCCTCCCATACTTTAACATCAACAAATTTCGGATTCTGATAATGTACGTTGTTTATGTAACATACAATTTTAATTAAGAAGGAACATGATTTTACAAACTATACATAATTCATGATAACGTATAAAAAAGAGCACATATCTGAGTGAAACTGTTTTTGTTTCAAATACGTTCAGATTGAAAAACCTATAGAAAAATATATTAGAACGTTGACTAAAAAAAATAAGTTCCAATTTACAAATGGATTTGTAAATTGTTAAAATTTGTAAATAATTGTCATAAACCTGCTTGAACAGAAACATTCATGTTCCATTGAATGTTTATTCATTAAAATGAAAACTAAGTTTATTATAAATTTACAATTTTTATATCTGAAATGAATCAATTTTTAGTTATAGTTGTACTGAACTAGAATCACACGTGGATAACAAGGTGTTTCTAAATATATTTTAATCAAACAATGTTTTATTATAATTACTGTGTGATACTTTACCTCTGCTACCAATATGACTTTTAAATTTGCATTTCAAACTTTAACAGGGTCTGCATTGTAGGGTAAGCCACTTGATGCATGTTAATGGCCACTTATTCGTTGGCGTAAGGGTTGCTGATCTACATATGGGTCTATAAATCAGACAATGAAATCTCGGTAATTTATAGGGACTAACACCAGCTACATTTGGATGTGTCTTATAATCCACAATATTTAGTTTATTTTAGGTTTACCATGAATTGTACATTCAGCATTTCAAATATAATATGAAATATAGATGATTCCAGTTTCGTAATGTGTGTACATAGCTATTTCCAATAAACAATTGTTGAATTTAAACTTCAATTGAAATAAAACTGTCACCTGGAACCGTAAAATGAGCACTGTACTGAAATTATCTACTGGGGGTGTGTGGTAAATATGGGAAATATGGTAATTTACCTTATCCAGAGAAGAGCAGCAGACATTGACTCTCTTGGTAGTTATAAAGTATTGCAGTTTCTAGTTGCCTATCTAATGGTATTATGTTTGGCTATTTATACATTTTTCGGAAATTCCATCATTCTGATTTCTCAACCCTCAGTTCGACAATTACCTAAATGAATAAAAAAATAGCTGTATATTACGGAAAATGGCCCACAATTATTGATTAGTTGAAATGAGATGGTGCCATTTTAGTCTTAAAACCAGTGATTCTTTGGCCCCTGCAGTATGACCACTTTCTTGCTTTCTGTTCTGTAAACACCAGGACTTTATGTTCTGTAAAAACGATTTTTTTGTCTGAAGGATCCATGTTTATCCAGAAAGAGAACGCATGATATCTATTTAACTTCTTTGAACCCCACATGGCTTACTTTTTTCTCATCTCAAACTGAAGTTTGGCTTTATAGTTGTAGTAGAAATGTAATGAAGGAAACTGGAATATCTTCAGGAAAAAATAATTCACCAATGAAGTGCAATTTTAATTGAATAGCATTGCTTTTATAACTGAAATATTGTAAAGGGGAAGTGAAAAAGCAATAGAATATGCAACCACTTGACTAGTGAGGAGCTTTTAACTAAAGATAATGTAATATCTACAATCTTCTACTTATTACTGTTTCTGATTAGAGTTTCTTAGTTAGCACATAACGTGTTAGCAGAAAGACAAGACAAGCTAACATCACATTACGTGTTGGCAGAAAGACAAGACAAGCTAACATCACATTACGTGTTGGCAGAAAGACAAGACAAGCTAAAATCACATTACAAGAAAAAATATATGTACAAAATGGGCAAATAGGACCATAGTTGTATGTACATTATGAACTGCACTATTTATGAAAATTCATCCAGTACCTACAATCGGTAACTGTAAAATGTATTACAATACAACATATATAATATACCCACCTCTTGTGTTAGTGTTACTATCTTACATTGTACTATAAATCACTTGTATTTTGAATTTTTTGTATCAAAATAGAATACAGGAGATAATATGCATCTTAGGATAGGCTGAACGCCAGTACTAAAGACGAAACTTATGACAGTCATACAGAAAAATGGGACCAATCAAACTGGAAAGGGTTACAAGATCTTTTCACAACTTCGGCTACTGTTTGACTGTAAACAATTACTATCCTTTTAAAATATTTAAGTCAGGAGGACTGGGATGGAAGATTTGTGTGTTTTTCCAAAAGATAAGAAAACAGTTTCAAATTGTTATTGTTGTGTAACTTCATGATATTATTACATAATAACTATAAAAGATATTCACAATGTTCTTGGTTAGCACAAATCAACTTTATTTTATTTTATAGTAAGGCTGATTAGCTTAGTTAGGCGAAAAGCTGCATTGTCCCCATTCCCTTTTCCTCTGTGGGAGTGATTTGTACTCGAGCCTAATGCTTAGGTTTTGTTTATCTAGTAGTAAAGCTTCAGTTAAACTCAATTAACCTCCGATGCAAAGATTTTTAATTGTCTTTATGATTTCTTAAACCTAACTGTTGATTAGATTCTACTGATAAGCATACATAAAAGTCTCAGGTACAACATTTATAGCCATTTAACATCATTTGAGGATGACACTGTTCTTTTATATACACCTCACAGCAAACACGCAATCAGATATTCTATTTACGAGGATTTACATAATCTTAAACCTTGGCTTTGAAAAAAAGTTGAGCTGTTTTACTCATCCAGTTAAAACAGTGCAATTCAGTGAACTATGACAATACAGAAATATGAAACAAAACCTGTAGATAATTATAACTATCTTGGACTTGTGGTTGACAGTTGAAATAATGCTTTTTACACTTGCAGCCCTGAATCCCACTTCCTCAAACTATGGACATTATCATCCTACCCAACCCTCGTTTATAGATTAGTTCTGAACAAAAATGTTGCTACCTGTTAATATATTAATAAATGTCTCATCATATATTAATACCACTGTACGTGTATGGGTGGGCGGGTGGGTCAATACCACTGTAAGTGTATGGGTTAAGTAAGTTAAATGGAGTTTGTTTTGTTTGTCGATGAAAAGTGCTATTTTTTTATATTAATTTAGTGATGGACAGAAAAATAGTTTATTCATGTATTTAACATTATACATTGTATTCATGTATTTAACATTGGCCCCTACACGTACACTGGGCGGGTGCACATAATTTCCACGCCGACAGTAAGACTAACTATTCCTTCGAAAATGTCGTTAATGAATGATCCAACGACAAATTAACGGTATCTCATCATATATTACATTAATAAAAATTTATAATATTATAGGGGAAATCCCCCACCCTTCGCATGCAAACCCCGTTATTCGCTTGAAACGTGTCACCTCGGCCTTGGTCTGTATTAAAGTTATAGTAGGTAATCTTCCACAGGCATCTAGAATAATAGACGGTTGGTATCATGCGCATCTCGTATGACGTCACATGGGTGAAGCGGCAGCTGGGTGGAACAACAAATAAATACAAACATTTCTTGTTTTAATTCCCGTGGTTACATTACAAGCTGATAAGTAGTAAATAGCTTACTTCATGTTTAGTAAATTAGCTGAGAGCTTTCAAGTGATTGGTGGATTTTATTTATCACAGGGAAGTACCCTAGGACCTCTTCTGTTTCTTATTTATATTAATAATTTATCTAAAATTAATATCACATCCAAATTATTTTTCTTTGCAGGTGATACTGCTTTTCTGGTCGAACAAAAATCATGGTTGGAGACCTTTAATTGTGCAACTCAAGATTTGAGTCTAATAAAAACTTGGTTTGACCAAAATAAGTTAACAATGAATATCTCCAAAACCAAATGTTTACCAATTGCACTGAGGGAAGGGAGCGAGCCACCAATAGGGCTAACCTTAAGAGTTCACACATGTGGCAATTATATGAATTATAATTGTGACTGTTACAAAGTAGATAGAGTCAGCCAATATAAATATCTTGGAGTTATATATGACAATAAGTTAAAATGGGATCTTCATATTGCCTATATTAATAAAAAAATTAGAAAGTTAATTTTTGCCTTCAAGCAACTTCATGGAGTTTTAGATTTTAATTCAATTAAGTCTGTTTATTATGCACACGTCCAATCAGTATTACAATATGGCATCATATGCTGGGGAGGAGCTTACAGAACTCACATAGAACAACTCAATAAAAGCCAGAAATATTTACTTAAAGTCATCATTGGCAAAGGCAAATCGTTTCCATCAATTGAATTATTTAAAACCACAAAAGTTCTAACAATTAGACAACTATTTATTCGTACTCTTATGCTTTTTATTCGTACTCGGAAATTATTAAATTTTTCTGTCAACTTGCATCATTATGAAACGCGGCATGCAGTAAGCTTAAACCCCTTAGTTCCAAAAATTTTCAAAACAGTTAATTATACTTGTTCACATTACATTGCTCACCTGTTGTTTAGAAATTTACCGAACCCTCTTAAATTTCCACAAGGTAGCTTATATGTTTATAAAACAATGATAACCAATTGGCTTATGGACCTGGAGGAGGAATCGGTTGAGGCCCTAATCAGTTCTGAGTATAGATGACCGCTTCATAACATTGCACTTCCTTCGTCCCTCTGACTTTCTGCCTCTTGCTCTGTGATTTCATTTTACTGCATAGTTCTTTTTTTTCCCCTTTTTCCATTGTGTTTATTTTTTTTATATATACATATATATATATTTTTTTTCTTCAAAATAACCCTAATCAAAGGCATTCAACATTTTCTTGTTTTAAATACCATCCAAAATTGTTTAGTTTTTATTTTTATTAAATTGCCATAACTCATATAATTGTGTATTTTATTCAGTTTGAATTTTTTATTTAATCCTGAATAAGAGTAGTCCATTAGTTTTAGTATTAATTGTTCATTGTACTGTTTAAGATTGAGTTTTTTTTTTATTCTCTATTTTTATTTTTGAATTAAAGAACTCCCTTCCACGCACAAGCCTTGGGCTTATGTGGAAGGTACTCACATATAAAACATGTAGATTTTTTTTTTTCATCTACCTTTTGTATAACCTTGTAAGTGATATATATCGATGTATTTATTTTCTTCATATAACTATGTATCTATGTAACCTTATGATTTATATTTGAGTGAGTAAATAAAGATTTTGATTTGATTTGATTTGTTCCACTTGGAATGAGCTTACGTCCTGATATCCGTTCGGTGTACTCGTGTATTCCTCCCCAGAAGTACCTCAACCACGTATCTCTAAAGGAGGAACCGGCATAGCCTCTCCATTTGTATAAACCAGAAATATTTTCTAAATGTTTCAAGCTACAAACATTGTAGCCCAACTTCACAGTTTGTTGGAGTGTTAAGAGTATTTGTTAATGAAAATAAAAGTACATTAGCCTAAGATCTCAATAGTAAAGGAATGAAAAATACAAACCTTATAATAACCTAATAAGTTTTACTTCACCATATCAGACAATGTACGTGGTCTTAACATTGCATTGTTGGTGAATAGTATTGTCAAAGTTTTGAGGCTCTATGGTGAGGATAATAATAATAATAATAATAATAATAATAATAATAATAATAATAATAATAATAATAATAATAATAATGGCTTTATTGTACAAAAGTGTTTTATACAATTGGCGAACTTAGGACTAATAAGTCCTCTCTTACAGTTAACCCTTTTATGTTAAAGTAGTAAATATAACAAAGCCTAAAACATGAAATACAGAACTAAACTAAAGAAAAATAATAATAATAAAATTACAAAGAAGCAAATAATATAAACTAAATGAACTACTAACATATTATCAACTTTACCATTCTCTCCCTCATACACTCGTTCGACCCTAATCCCAGACCCCATCCCCAGCTACCATCACAAACTCATCCGCTCAAAAAGAAAGGCTTTCAATGATGCTGTGAACCGAGCCCGACTGTCATATCTCTTTAAATATGGAGAAAGTTTATTCCATTCTTTGCAGGCAGTTACTGAAAAGGAATTTGTTTAAAAAGATGTTCTATGAAGAGGAATACGTAATATTGACGTAGCTGAGCGTGTCTCCTTTGCTCCAATTTTTTAGTTATACTGAAAGTTTTGAGAGAGGTATTTCGGATTCCCATCATTAAGTACTAAAAAAAAAAAAATACTCAATATTTTTAATAATCTAAGGTCGGCCAATTTAAGAATGGAATTTTGAATATAGTATTGAGATATATGATCATCATATTTTAAATTAAAAACAAATCTAATACAATAGTTTTGACAAACCTGAAGTTTATTAGCGAAATCCATAGTCATGTCATTGTACACAGGGTTGCAATAGATGAAATGTGGAAAGATAAGTGCTTTTACAATACGAAGCTTTATTTTTACTGGGAGAAAGTATTGAAGTTGTTTGAGGGAATGGATAGAACCAAAAGCCTTTTTACAAACACTAAGCACTTCTTCTTCCCAAGTCATATTCTGGTTAGGGGGTAATCTTCACAAACTAGAAAGTGAAGAATACCCCTAATGAAATTAACCATTTTAGGAACATAAAAAGATATATAACTCACAAATTTCGTGAAAAAATAAAAAGATAGGTTTTCCAATTTTCTCGGAAAATTTGAGTTAAAAAAGTTTTAAAATTTCGTAGTAAAATTTGCTCTTATTAAACAATAATGCAGTAAATATAGAGAGTGGCCTTTGAATAAACAAGTTATTAGTATTTAATAAACATTACCATTTCTGACAAACGTAACAATAGATTTTACAAATATAGTAAATATAGTACACCCTGTCCATGGATGCAACTACAGTTAATCCATCCTAAAAACATATATTACATGTTAGTCCCCACCCCATCCTTGCATAAGTTCCAAAACTACCTGGTATAGCCTTCACCTACAGGTGAGTGGAAGGGTCAGCCATCTATGTACATAGAGTGGGTGGATCGCCACCCCTATACTCAAACGGTCTTTAAATGACCCTTGGATGACAACAAATCCACCCATTCTACCAAACTTTCCACTTACTCTACGTATAAAAATGGGCGACCCTCCCACTCACCTGCAGGTGAAGGCAATATCACATACTCTATATTCAGGAAATACTAATGATGACCTTCCTACATATAGAAATAGGTCTGGATGGTTTTACCCGGTCTATATGCATACTTGGCTTTTGATAGTCGTCTCAACTACTCTATGCACAGAGACATCTATCGACAGATTTTATTCTGACTTATTATATTGAAGTGACTATTTATGACCTTCACACTCACTTTGTAGGGAGATGTAACTATTTATGGTCTCCCCATTCACTTTACAGACATAGTGACTATTTATAACCTTTCACATTGTAGCCTAACGTGACTATTTATGACCTTCCCACTCACTTTGTAGACATACGTGACTATTTATGACCTTCATACTCACTTTGTAGGGAGACGTAACTATTTATGGTCTTCCCATTTCCTTTACAGACAAAGTGACTATTTATGATCTTCCCACTCACTTTGTAGACATACGTGAATATTTATGACCTTCCCACTCACTTTACATACATAGTGACTATTTATGACCTTTCACTCACTTTGTAGCCTGACGTAAATATTTATGGTCTTCCCACTCACTTTACAGACATAGTGACTATTTATGACCCTTCACTCACTTTGTAGTTTGACGTGACTATTTATTACCTTCCCACTCACATTGTGGGCAGACGTGAATATTTATGGTCTTCCCACTCACTTTGCAGACATACGTGAATTTTTATGACCTTCCCACTCACTTTACAGACATACGTGAATATGTATGACCTTCCCACTCACATTGTAGGCAGACGTGAATATTTGTGGTCTTCCCACTCACTTTACAGACATACATGAATATTAATAACCTGCCCATTCACTTTACAGACATACGTGACTATTTAAGACCTTTCACTCACTTTACAGACAGACGTGACTAAATATGGCCTTTTTACTCACTTTACAGACAGATGTGACTAAATATGGCCTTTCTACTCACTTTACAGACAGACGTGACTAAATATGGCTTTTCTACTCACTTTACAGACAGACGTGACTAAATATGGCCTTTTTTACTCACTTAACAGACAGACGTGACTAAATATGGCCTTTCTACTCACTTAACAGACAGACGTGAATAAATATTACCTTTCTACTCACTTTACAGACAGACGTGACTATTTATTACGTTCCCACTCACTTTCAGACAGACGTGACTATTTATGACCTTCTAACTCATTTTCTAGCCTGACGTGACTAATTATGGCCTTCCCACTCACTTTACAGACATAGGTGACAGTTAATGGCCCAACTACAAATACGTGGCAATGTTAGCTCTCTCATTCACTCTTTGTAGAGACATGGCCACTTATATCTCTCTTGTCCACTCTTTGTACATACATGGCCCTTCTAACTGTTCTATGTTCAGCATAGATGACTCTCGCATCTATACCATGTGTACACACCTTTATTTTTACAAATAACTTTTTGAAAGTCTAATTTAAGCCTGGCCTTTAGATAGCCAATATATTACTATGCTAGGTTAGTGCTTTGTAAATAGAAAAAAACACTCACGGCGAAGTAGTTACTTTTAACAAAAGATGATGTATCTTGCTTGTAATTGTAAATCTCCAATAACCGTAGTAAAACACAGTTGGACTTAAGGGCCTGAAGTTGATATTTAAAACTTCATTGATTCGAAGTTATTTTTTAATATTACAAAACTTAAGTCATATAAACCCTTCACATTGTACGAAATGACATTATCCAAAAAGCAATTAAAGATGTCAAAGGACTGTCATGTGAGGACTAAAAAGAAGAGTAATCAATCGACTGCCGTTCCCCTGGGAACACTCGCACTTTATCCCTTATTGCCTCTGGGGAATCGATGGCCTTTCAAATTGCTCTTTCAAACAGAATACTCAATTGTGGTTTGGAACGCTATTACTCGATTTTTAATCAATAAATAACAAAAGGCAAGCAAAAATAGAAAGTGTAATATATTTATTGAATTGAATCATGAACGTAACTTAAACCATTATTAAAGTATATCTTAGTATATAAGTACTTTACAATATAAATTACTTCACTAACGAGAAAAGTGTTTTCAAATTGACGCTATACATAAAAAATTAAAATAATGTATTAAATGCACTTCTTATTGTTTATTTTATACTAGAAATATGTTATTAGTAATACAATTAACTTTTGAACATATGATTAATTTTGATTAATAAATATCCTATTTATTATTTTTTTCCCTTACCATGATTTTCTAGATCAGTTTAGATGAGTTTTAAGTAATAGTAACAAACAAATTTATACAATTTTTGCTAAACTTAATACTAAGTATTAGTTTATAAAAGTGAAGAAGTGTTTTAGAACTTACACATTTAAAAAATGAAGACGCAAATGTGTTTTGTATTTTAGAACAATTCATTATTAGATAGTGAAGGAAGTAGTTGCAAATAATTATTCTGTTATTACGAATTTTAAACGAATCAAACATAAAATAATATCATAGATTAAAACGCATGGAGATGGAAGTTGTAGTAATAAATTACTTATAACAGTTACGGTCACTGTACATTTAAAGACATATGGGGTTAAAATGAAGATGGACGTTTTAGTTCCAACTTCACTCACAATAAAGGCTGATCTCATGTTATTTACATCAAGTTATTTTGAGAGGGAAAGTTACTCCGATGAATGTTTTTTTTTTTTTAATTCAAACGTATAAAAAGTGAAAGTAATTAAAGTATTATAATTACTGATTCGTTATTAAGTTTAGCAATCATTTTATGAGTTTACAAAAAATTAGTTTCCTTAACAGAAGAGTATTTTTATAACAAATATAGATATTAGTTTATCATAACTGTATTTGTTTTGATGATAAAATAAGGCTAGTAATCGAGGGTAGGTGAAGTTCTTTGCTCACACATACTTCCATGACGTCACGTTCTCTGACGTTCAATTATTGCACTTTGCTACGCCTTGTATCTACGTAGGTCCATAATAAGTAGTTAGGGTAGTGTGATGGATATTTCATGAAAAAGGAAAGGCCACCTATAATATTCCAAGTGGAGAGGAGTAGAAATTAGTGCCAATATTATTTCAGCACTAAAGTCCTGCTTGCGTAGTTTTGTGTAAGTTAGGAAATTGCGTTTGCTTTTAGGGTATTTGTGATCCTCGGATGGGTGACAGTGTTCAAGCCATGTGGGTGAAATTACAGAGGCATAGTAAATATAGACTTAAAATACTTTGAGACATGTACTTTCAAACATACAGGCTTTTATTCCTTCAGAATATCAGTCCTTTCAAGTTTCACCTTGTAATATTGGAGCATTTCCATTATTTCGGTTTGCAAATATTATTTCACTACACTTTTTCAAAACGTATTGAAAGATGTAATAAAATGTTTTGTAGGAAAAAATTATATATTATAGTACATATATTCAAAGCAAAAATAGAGTCCCGTTAAAAGTAAATGTTTAAGTGATTTTAAAACTAGTAGTGGTAGTTGAAAGTCAATACCACAACATTTATAGAAGTATTAAACTGGCATAGTTGTATTAAAGAAACATGTCGAACTAATGTGTTATTCATGTTGCCATGTACGTTAAACGTGGTTTAAGTATTTTAAATATGGTACTACGAGCAATTGTGGGGATCAAAGTTAATAAAACACGAAAAATTTGTTTTAGGAATAACGTTTTCAAAGTACCATAGCGTTATTAAGAAGTCAGTGATGTAATGTTGTGTTAAGACCTCCAAATGGAGGGTTTTTAGAAGTCACACCTAATTAAGGCTATACAATTTAACAACTTTTGCTCTTTCCGGTTTTACAAAGCTAAGTACTTTCATCCAGTTTTATTGAGTGTTAAAAAAATATAAAAATTAATTAATGTGTGCAATTCTTAAATTAATCTAAAAGCTTTCTCACAGGTGTTACAATAATGCATATTACTATTTTTCTATGGATTCTAATAGATGGTAAATTTTATCTAAATATATTTTATAACTTGTTTATGATTTGTAAAATATATGTTTTAATTAACTGCCATCACTACATATGCTTTATTAGTATAAATTATAATGAATAGTTATTTTATGTAATGTCGTGCCATCATTAATGTAATTAATGGTTATTTGCGTTTACTTATATAATTGTTATAGTTTCATGAGATAATCCAAGTATTAATAGCCTACTGTCCAACTACTTAAAATAAACACCTCTCTTTGGAATATAATCAGGCCACAAGAAGATGTTTCTTGTATTACCATTACTTGACATGTGTAGTAACACCTTTGTTAAATGGACATAATTAATTAATTAACACTACGGGACACCCTGCACGTCTCGCATGCCAACCCCCGTCACTCGCTGTGCTCGAGACGCCTCGGCCTTCGGCCTCGGTAATGCCGGTTGGTGGTAGGTTTCACTCGCTACGCTCATGACACCTCAGCCTTCGGCCTCGAACTGTATCTTTTGCCTACAAATATTAGTGGGTATACGGTAACTCGTAAAATCGCAATACTTAATTTATTTACAGTATCTTACTCACATTACTAGCGTTACTACCTGTTTATTAGTATAAATATCCAATATCCAGTGGTATTACTTAGCCAATTTAAAACATGTTCAATTCATTTGTTTTGTTAAACAGCTGAAGATTAATTAAATAAGTAAAATAACTGCATTATATTACCATTGAAACATTAAAGTCCGGAAGATGAAGCCCTACAATCGAATGTGAATAAAACCGTACGTCCAACCTTCTCTGGTTTAACATCTGAAACATCTAACCTCCTCAATAATACAAACAACATTGTTTACATTTAAATAGCCGTTAAAACTTTTTGGAAATCATTATTTATATTGTATCAGCAGTTACTTTTAGTTTCATTTAAATCTCTTTCTATGTTATTCTTATATCCGAAAAGCGAACTTTGAAGGCTTCTTACACCCTTCGGGATAAAAATATTGAAGGATTAAGACCTTATTGCACAACTTCGATCAGAGGCAAATTTGTTGACACCCTAACTGTTTAAATTGGCAAAGGAATAAGGGAGGAGTTGTGTTGACAAAAAACGGCTTCACGTATTATATATAAGGATACAAGTAAATTTGTTTGTATTACCTTAGCCCCATTGTAATTATTACCCATTGTAATTATGTAATTTTACATAGTAGGTTATTACACTTTAACATGATAATTGTTGTTCAAAGTAGAACAGTTGCTTAGCTAGTCAATCTATTACATCATACTGACAAATATAAAAATAAATAATTTTATAATAAAAACATTTATTTCACATAATATTGAATAGTTATCATTATTATAGGACTGCATAACCATAGCCTACCATGATGACAGAAACAATCGTTAACAGCCAATCTCTTACTATACTATATAAGTGTGTATAAACTTATAGACTTCTATTCTCCCACTGCCAACATAACCTCAGATAATTAAAACTTTCCTATATGCCATATGTATGGACTTAAAATGTTTATGCAAACATTTTATTTACAAAACAATAAATCCTAGAGGTTTATGATCGTATACTACAGCTAAAAACAAAGCGGTAAATGTTATTTTAGCATAGTATTAGAACTAATTCGAAAAATCATTCTCTTCAAATGTCCGTAACAGCTTTACAACGAACCACGGCACTGTCAATTGTTAATTTATTTACTCAAGGTCTCTCTTTTATGCAGTTTGATTGAACACGATCTTTTATTACATAATATTGTAGGGGTTCTCAGGAGTAGGTTATACGTCTAATAACTTATATATTTCCTGTACAAGTTGTATTTTCTCTATACTATTTGTAAGTGATGGTAAAATGTCAGTATGTTAAGCCCATAACACGGTAACATAGACATGTACAAGTGGTTTCTTGATCTGTATGAATTACTCGCTAAGTCTTGCGTGTATTACCGGAACTGATTACCGTGACAAATAAATACCTTCTTATTCTTATATTGCATCAAATTTGCATTTCATATATGGTATATTAAGTATAATAGGTTGATAAATATTTCAAAACCTGACCCGAATTTCCTGACTAAAAACTCTTCATATACTTTATGCCGTAATTTGAGTACAATAAACTCCGCTACTTGGAGATAATCTCCACTGGTCGCACTCAGGGCTCACACTACTCACACACCCCCACGGCAATGGGATTGAAGATAACCTTTTATTAATTGAAATGTCAGAGTGAGGGAAACAATTTCAGCACTCTCATATAATATATATCCAACAGCTCAAGTTATCCTGTGAGTAATAGCAATTACCAAAGCTATTTGACGAATGAATTGTGTTATTCGTCAGATTTACAAAATGTTATGCATAATTTTAGTACTTATTTAAAATTAGGGATATCCAACAACAGTATAAATAGTACACTTGGTTATACAGTATATAGTAGAGGTTGTACATTATTACCAGGATTTTATCGCAATCTACTACTGAGGACACCACATCATAGCAGAGTGAGGTTCAGTTAAGTCTGATTATTAAGTGAGGAATACAAATTTTTATATTACAGAAGTGGTGGTTACACAAGCTCCAGATTATAACAATAATTGGTTTCAGGCTTACCAAGAATAGGTGGGGCTAATCCAAAGAAGGCAAACATATCTTTGTCTGGTAAACAAGTGCATTCTAGTAACAATAGGATTAGGTGTTTACGTAGAAGAAATTACTTTCATCCGTACCTAGTTAGTTTTAACCCAAAATTGTAGTTATATCTTAGAACCACCGAATAAATTTCAAGACAGGTAAGCTTTAGTTACTTAACAAGATGCAAATCATTTCTTTATTTATTTTCACATAATAAAACTAGATGTTCACCGAATAAATCAGTTTTCGTCACAATAATTTAATATTATTGGTTATTTGTTTGCAGAAATTAGTTCATCCCACTTGGTCAAATAACGTTTAATATGGTGCCTTAATTTATATGGTCTGGCATGGTAGGCGACTCCCCTTGACTTTATGGTTTGGGTCAGGCGACCTTGGTTTGTGTAGGAGGTTTGAGTGAGAGTGTCGTCAAAGTTTGACTCTGTTTTACTTTTGAACACAGATCAGTCAGTATACAGTATAATAAAAACCATAGCTGATACATCTGAGATCCCCAAAGTAAACCATTTAAAACCCCAATTTTCAAATATGAAACTAATTCAAAGGAATCAGTAGTCTTTGAGGAATTCTAGAGGAGCACGTACAATACTATGTGTACATATTAGGCAGGTGCATTGAATTCAGTTTTGGGTAACCCCGCAATATTGCTGTGTATTCAAGTAGTAATGAGTGCCCGGTCAGACTTTACATTCAGACAAATAACTTACGTTTATTTATCAACTCTTTATACATAAAACATTACTATTGCTTGAATGAATAAAACATGACTGAGAGTATTTTTTAACTTTTATATTTATATAAAACTTATATTTAAATTCAAAAGGAACATTTACAATATTATGTGTACATGTTAGGCAGGTGCATTGAATTCAGTTTTGAGTAACCCCTCAATATTGCTGTGTATTCAATAATTGAGCACGGTTCCACATTGAGTCTGACGGGCAAATTCAGTGTCCAGTCAGACTTTACATTGAGACAAATGCGTTTATTTATCAACTCTTTACACATAAAACATTGCTATTGCTTGAATGAATAAAACATGACTGAGATTAAATTTTAATTTTTATATTTATATCAAAAGTACATTTAAATTCAGTTCAGAGGCTACAAATAAAAAATAAAAAATGACTGATTGTAATTTAATCCATACAATAAGGTTTAGTTTAATCAAAATAGTAAATATACTAGCTTGATAACCATACATCTTTGTATTTCAACTATACCATAAAATAGGAAAGGGTAAAGATTTTTCCTTAAAAATTAAACCGATAGTAATATGGAAACTGTCTAGTACAATTTAAAGCCGAGATCTGTAATATAAAAACATTTAAGTGCATTATTTATGTCCTCCTGCTCGTAACTGTATTTTCCTGATTGATATAGGAAGGGGGTTGAATCGGGGAATTAATAAAGTTCCTATTAAATGTTTTTGTCTGGTCAGTTTATCTGTTGGTCGTAATAATAGTGTTTGATAAATTAATGAGTATCTAATCATCATAATGAAAGTGTCGGTATGGTTCCCTCACTGTTAGTTTTGTCTGGTCAGTTTATCTGTTGGTCGTAACAATTGTGCTTGATAAATTAATGAGTATCCAATCATCCTACTAAGGACGTGTCGGTATAGTTCCCCCACCATTGGTTTTGTCTGGTCAGTTTATCTGTTGGTCGTAACAATAGTGTTTGATAAATTAATGAGTATCTAATCATCCTACTGAAAGTGTCGGTATAGTTCCCCCACCGTTGGTTATGTCTGGTCAGTTTATCTGTTGGTAGTAACAATAGTGTTTGATAAATTTTTGAGTATCTAATCATCCTACTATGAACGTGTCAGTATAGTTCCCCCACCGTTGGTTTTGTCTGGTCAGTTTATCTGTTGGTCGTAACAATAGTGTTTGATAAATTAATGAGTATCTAATCATCCTACTATGAATGTGTCGGTATAGTTCCCCCACCGTTGGTTTTGTCTGGTCAGTTTATCTGTTGGTCGTAACAATAGTGTTTGATAAATTAATGAGTATCTAATCATCCTACTAAGGACGTGTCGGTATAGTTCCCCCACCGTTGGTTTTGTCTGGTCAGTTTATTTGTTGGTCGTAACAATAGTGTTTAAAAAATAAATGAGTATCCAATCATCCTACTAAGGACGTGTTGGTATAGTTCCCCCACCGTTGGTTTTGTCTGGTCAGTTTATCTGTTGGTCGTAATAATAGCATTTGATAAATTAATGAGTATCCAATAATCCTACTATGGACGTGTCGGTATAGTTCCCTCACCGTTGGTTTTGTCTGGTCAGTTTATCTGTTGGTCGTAACAATAGTGTTTAAAAAATAAATGAGTATCCAATCATCCTACTAAGGACGTGTTGGTATAGTTCCCCCACCGTTGGTTTTGTCTGGTCAGTTTATCTGTTGGTCGTAATAATAGCGTTTGATAAATTAATGAGTATCCAATAATCCTACTATGGACGTGTCGGTATAGTTCCCTCACCGTTGGTTTTGTCTGGTCAGTTTATCTGTTGGTCATAATAATAGCGTTTGATAAATTAATGAGTATCTAATCATCCTACTACGAACGTGTCGGTATAGTTCCCTCACCGTTGGTTTTGTCTGGTCAGTTTATCTGTTGGTCATAATAATAGCGTTTGATAAATTAATGAGTATCTAATCATCCTACTACGAACGTGTCGGTATAGTTCCCTCACCGTTGGTTTTGTCTGGTCAGTTTATCTGTTGGTCATAATAATAGTGTTTTATAAATTAATGAGTATCTAATCATCCTACTATGAATGTGTCGGTATAGTTCCCCCACCGTTGGTTTTGTCTGGTCAGTTTATCTGTTGGTTGTAACAGTAGTGTTTGATAAATTAATGAGTATCTAATCATCCTACTATGGACGTGTCGGTATAGTTCCCTCACCGTTGGTTTTGTCTGGTCAGTTTATCTGTTGGTCGTAACAATAGTGTTTAAAAAATAAATGAGTATCCAATCATCCTACTAAGGACGTGTTGGTATAGTTCCCCCACCGTTGGTTTTGTCTGGTCAGTTTATCTGTTGGTCGTAATAATAGTGTTTGATAAATTAATGAGTATCCAATAATCCTACTATGGACGTGTCGGTATAGTTCCCTCACCGTTGGTTTTGTCTGGTCAGTTTATCTGTTGGTCATAATAATAGCGTTTTATAA
The DNA here is from genome assembly GCA_035578905.1 of Stictocephala bisonia. Taxonomy (NCBI): domain Eukaryota; kingdom Metazoa; phylum Arthropoda; class Insecta; order Hemiptera; family Membracidae; genus Stictocephala; species Stictocephala bisonia. The sequence continues at coordinate 6,051,993 of JAQJVL010000013.1, forward strand.
ATTAATGAGTATCTAATCATCCTACTATGAATGTGTCGGTATAGTTCCCCCACCGTTGGTTTTGTCTGGTCAGTTTATCTGTTGGTCATAATAATAGCGTTTGATAAATTAATGAGTATCCAATAATCCTACTATGGACGTGTCGGTATAGTTCCCTCACCGTAGGTTTTGTCTGGTCAGTTTTTCTGTTGGTCGTAACAATAGTGTTTGATAAATTAATGAGTATCTAATCATCCTACTATGGACGTGTCGGTATAGTTCTCCCACAATGGTTTTGTCTGGTCAGTTTATCTGTTGGTCGTAACAATAGTGTTTGATAAATTAATGAGTATCCAATCATCCTACTAAGGACGTGTTGGTATAGTTCCCCAACCATTGGTTTTGTCTGGTCAGTTTATCTGTTGGTCGTAACAATAGTGTTTGATAAATTAATGAGTATCTAATCATCCTACTATGAACGTGTCGGTATAGTTCCCCCACCGTTGGTTTTGTCTGGTCAGTTTATCTGTTGGTCGTAACAATAGTGTTTGATAAATTAATGAGTATCCAATAATCCTACTAAGGACGTGTTGGTATAGTTCCCCCACCATTGGTTTTGTCTGGTCAGTTTGTCTGTTGGTTGAAACAAAAGTGTTTCCCAGACTGGGAGTACCTATCATCCTACTATGGACGTGTCAGTATAGTTCCTCCTCCATTGGTTTTGTCTGGCCAGTTTGTGGTTTGGTCATAACAAAAGTGTTTGCATGACTAGAAGTACCTATCATCCTACTATGGACGTGTCGGTGTAGTTCTTTAACCATTGGTTTTGTCTGGCCAGTTTGTGTTTTGGTCGTAACAAAAGTGTTTGCATGACTAGAAGTACCTATCATCCTACTATGGACGTGTCGGTGTAGTTCTCCCACCATTGGTTTTGTCTGTTCAGTTTGTCTGTTGATCGAAACAAAAGTGTTTGCCAGACTGGGAGTACCTATCATCCTACTATGGACGTGTCGGTGTAGTTCTCCCACCATTGGTTTTGTCTGGTCAGTTTGTCTGTTGGTCGAAACAAAAGTGTGCCAGACTGGGAGTACCTATCATCCTACTATGGACATGTCGGTGTAGTTCTCCCCCCCCCCATTGTTCTTTCCTGGTCAGTTTATCTGTTGGTCGTAACAAAAGTGTTTGATAGACTAGATGTAATCGATCATAGAGTTTTTGTTTTTGTTTCTCTATTACCATTATTGTCTGGCTAGTTGGTCCATTGTGTAGTGTTCTTTCCTGTGCAAAGTACTAAGTTTAGTTTATGCAAGTGTGTTGTGTTTAGAGAAAACTTGGACTGATAGAACCTATAAACTTTGATTTTAAAACTTGGTGCTGATGTAGTTGTTGGTAGGTTACAAAAGGCTTACTTGATGAATTTTTAAAAAATGTTTAAGTATACCGTAAGTCTAAATATATTGATAAACATCTTCAAATTGTATAATGATTAATTAAAATATTAACTCTAGTTATAATTGATGCTTAAATTTGTCAATAACGTGGTTGTTTATAGCCAGGCTTTGTAAGCCAAAGGTCATCTTAAGGTAAAACAATAATTAAATAAACGTTTTGATACAATGGAAAAAACAAAAGCTATACGTAAAAAGATTAAATACTGTAATAACAGTATAATAGAATAATACATTTTACCGAAATAAGAAAAGTATGTATATTAGTAGGTATTCCTAATGGAGAAAAGCTCCATATGAACACCATTCTTAAGTGGAACAGCCACATTTAATTACTAGGTAAACAGTTAATTTCTTTATCTTTGATTGATGATACGTTGGCTTCGAAGGATTCCTATCAGTTGATGAATTATGTAATATTTGAGCTCAAGGTTTTGTATGACATGACATTTTGGGAATTTTGTAGATTTGCTTAATTTTATAGAACTCCGTCCCATAAAATAATATTATCTTTTGTTGGGTCCTTGGAGATAGCTGCAGGGAACGCTTCCGCATCTGAGTTCTAACTCTTTCTTCCTTGCCTCTATTTGCGATTACTTGACATTTGTTTCGCATGTTAGTTTGCATATAATGAACATGGAATAAACATCAGATAGAGACTTAAATTAAAAATGCCTTGTAAGAAAATATTTTAATAAATTTTTTGTATTTTATAGAATTACTAAATTGTAGCTATATCAAACGGTAACAATAAAATTTTTACTACAAAAAATCGATAGTACACTTTGACCTGTAACGATATTAAATCAATTGCTGAATAAGTTTAATTCTTACATAATAATAATTAAATCAGTGTTGTACTATGATCTGATGTATTGTTATTGTTTGGTAATAGTTTTAGGCTTTTTAATTTATTTAATCTATTAATAATTTTATAAATTTTAATATTTAGCTTCACATGTATTTGTATGATGACTTGATGAGTATTATACTTAGAACTCTAAAATATGCCTATGAAGTGTGAGCTCATGTATGTATATCTACATATCTATAGGCCTGAAGTTTTAGCTTATGTATTGATATCTACATATCTATAGGCCTGAAGTTTTAGCTTATGTATTGACATCTACATATCTATAGGCCTGAAGTATGACCTCATGTATATATATCTACAGGCCTAAAGTGTGAGCTCATGTATAGATATCTACATACATATAGGCCTGAAGTGTTAGCTCATGTATAGATATCTACATATATATAGGCCTGAAGTGTTAGCTTATGTATTAATATCTACATATCTATAAGCCTGAAGTATGAGCTCATGTATAGATATCTACATATCTATAGGCCTATAAAGTGTGAGCTCATTTATATATAAATATCTACATATCTATAGGCCTGAAGTGTGAGCTCGCAGCTCTCTCTCTCTCTCTCTCTCTCTCTCTCTCTCTCTCTCTCTCTCTCTCTCTCTCTCTCTCTCTCTCTCTCTCTCTCTCTCTCTCTCTCTCTCTCTCTCTCTCTCTCTCTCTCTCTCTCTCTCTTCTCTCTCTCTCTCTCTCTCTCTCTCTCTCTCTCTCTCTCTCTCTCTCTCTCTCTCTCTCTCTCTCTCTCTCTCTCTCTCTCTCTCTCTCTCTCTCTCTCTCTCTCTCTCTCTCTCTCTCTCTCTCTCTCTCTCTCTCTCTCTCTCTCTCTCTCTCTCTCTCTCTCTCTCTCCTCTCTCTCTCTCTCTCTCTCTCTCTCTCTCTCTCTCTCTCTCTCTCTCTCTCTCTCTCTCTCTCTCTCTCTCTCTCTCTCTCTCTCTCTCTCTCTCTCTCTCTCTCTCTCTCTCTCTCTCTCTCTCTCTCTCTCTCTCTCTCTCTCTCTCTCTCTCTCTCTCTCTCTCTCTCTCTCTCTCTCTCTCTCTCTCTCTCTCTCTCTTCTCTCTCTCTCTCTCTCTCTCTCTCTCTCTCTCTCTCTCTCTCTCTCTCTCTCTCTCTCTCTCTCTCTCTCTCTCTCTCTCTCTCTCTCTCTCTCTCTCTCTCTCTCTCTCTCTCTCTCTCTCTCTCTCTCTCTCTCTCTCTCTCTCTCTCTCTCTCTCTCTCTCTCTCTCTCTCTCTCTCTCTCTCTCTCTCTCTCTCTCTCTCTCTCTCTCTCTCTCTCTCTCTCTCTCTCTCTCTCTCTCTCTCTCTCTCTCTCTCTCTCTCTCTCTCTCTCTCTCTCTCTCTCTCTCTCTCTCTCTCTCTCTCTCTCTCTCTCTCTCTCTCTCTCTCTCTCTCTCTCTCTCTCTCTCTCTCTCTCTCTCTCTCTCTCTCTCTCTCTCTCTCTCTCTCTCTCTCTCTCTCTCTCTCTCTCTCTCTCTCTCTCTCTCTCTCTCTCTCTCTCTCTCTCTCTCTCTCTCTCTCTCTCTCTCTCTCTCTCTCTCTCTCTCTCTCTCTCTCTCTCTCTCTCTCTCTCTCTCTCTCTCTCTCTCTCTCTCTCTCTCCCTCTCTCTCCCTCTCTCTCTCTTTCCCTCTCTCTCTCTCTCTCTCTCTCTCTTTCTCTCTCATATATATATATCTCTCTCATATATATATATATATATATATATATATATATATATATATATATATATATATATATAATACATCAAGACATTACATCAAGAATTACATATTACATCAAGAATATATATATATATATATATATATATATATACATTCGTGATGTAATTTACATAGATCAGTAGTCCTAAATAGGCTATCACCCACACCTACGTTTATTCACGGGTCAGCTAACCCTCCAACCCACAATTGTAAGTGTATGCATATTGATGACCTTCAATAAGATAATCCCACTCAAATACCTGACACTACGTGGCCAGTTATGTGCAGCTCTACTTAGCACCTTAGTATACTTTGTTATGTGATTTTTGTACTTGCGCTATACGACATTTATTTACTTTGTTAACTAATTACTCTATGTTACATCATCACATTTTTTATGTTAAAACATTTTAGAATGTTTCACAAACATGACTTTGTCTTTATCAAAGATGTAAAATTTGATTCGTTCATGACTACACTATCACCGTACATTGATGGGTGGATGGGTGGGTCAGTACCACCGTAGTGTATGGGTGGGTGGGTCATTACCACCATACGTGTTTGACAGTATACAGACTAATTTTCTGTCTGACTGGTTGACATAAGTGTTTACCTACATTGAAATTTTGACTGAACGTAGATATGAATCGGGCTCCTTTGCAGACTGCATGACCTTGTTCGTCTTCAGCACGAGCGTGTAGACAGAATTCTCTTAAATTCATTTGTATTTTATTTGTCAAGTTTTTTATTCACGGTTTGCTACTTTCATTATTTTATAACCTGTTTCATACTGGTTCTCAAATCTTATATTGCAGTGGTAAATACAGATCGATTTATATTTTACTTAAAACAACAATCAATTGTATATTGGTTTTAAAAATGAAATGAAAATATATTTACGAACTAGTTGCTTCCGTGTAAATATTTAAAATTTATCATTAAACTATTAAATAGTTTTAATAACTTTTAGAAATATGAAAGTGAAATGTAAGAGCACACCTTTGATAAGGTATTCAATGACATTAACTGTCAAGGGAGTAATTTGCCATCTCTCTGACTGTCCCTTCTACTCCCAATCATAAACTATAACTAACTTTGGCATTTCTGATCTCGTTAGGAAGCACAGCATCTATTCTGATTGCAATATACTCACCAATTTAAAAATTAAATTCTGTTGATAACTAAAATAACATAAATAAACTTAAGCCTAAGTACTTCAACATTCGAAGCAAAATACACATTAATGTTTAAATGAAGAATGATTCCAAGAATGAAGAAGCTCTTAAGGCACTAAATGAACAAGATATGAATCCACCCTAGCTAGTTCAGATTGTACTACAGATTTATTCCGAATACAATATTATAAAATATTCCATTAGAAGCCTGTAAGAATATTCAATCGCCTCGTGCTATTAAAATAAAATGCCTAATACTTACTACAAGGGGGGTGTTCTTCCTTTTTTAATAATTGAGGACATTTTTGAATGCAGATTTTTAATACATTCACTGGGTATACATAGACCTTCTTGGAATAGATGACATCATAGTCCTAACTTGAACCCTATTAATAAAACCTTTTTCATTTTATCTTATGGAGAGTAACTTTGTTATTAAGGCCGGTTAAAGATGCCTACAACAGTCAATTTTGTAGTAGGCCAATTATAGGACAACTTTGTGATCTACAACTTATCCAAATTAGGCGAAAGTTTTTAAACTTCACACCAACACTGAAATGTCTTATGATAAGTTATGTTTGTCTAATATTAGGCCCATTTTCTAAGAAACATTATCTTCAAATTACAGATCTAGGGATGACGATTGGATATTTGAATGTGATTAAAAATAGTTTTTCGCAGGGGTTGGTTCTTGGGGCAAAAGTATGTTGAGCACTACAACTCTGGGTTAAGGATGGAAGTCGCTGTATCGCTCCACTTGGCTCACTAGTTTTACTTGCCTCTGATAGCCCCAGTCTCATCATGGCTGGACTGTTGAAGAGGAGTTTGCGTTACACTAAATAATTTTCAGTTATGTTCTCCACTCAGTATCTAAACTTTTAACAATTTAAGTGTGGTTGGTTAGATTTAATAATGAACAGTAATGCTTTTAAGTGAAATTTGAACATATCAAATGAAGATTTATGTTTTGAACGACAATTAAATATATCTGACCCGTGATATATCCAGTTGTTCACTCCGATCGGACGCTACACCTAAAGTTAGAGCAGTCCGAGCTCTACTGAAAAACTTTTACTGAGAATCATTCAACGTTCAAAAATTGAAATTAAATGGATTTGAGTAAAGCGGATAAGACGAAAACACATTCCAGAGTTCCGTTACAACAAAGGGCATACGATGATAGTATCATGGAATTTGTAGAAACGTCGGATATACTAGTATAGTGAAAAATATTATACACTTGTATAGGAGAGTGAGCGGTTACTAATAGCTTCAAAACTTCAAATTGTTCAGAATGTAATATGAATATGGATAGCCAAGAAATGAACTGTATGTGTTGATTGTATGAGTGAAACTGTTTCCGACCAAATAAAAATCGACGACTAGCAAGGAAAAATAAAAACATATTATAATCTTCAAGGATATGGGCACTTAACTAAACTTGTTTCTAGAATAATTATAAGTAATTTCAACAAAATGAAATGCTGTAATTTCAAACATATGAACATCGTTTAGTGATAATTAATAATATTATAATAGTATATTAAAAAAAATACTATACGATAGGGAAAATTTGTCTTTAAATAAATAATTAACGAATAATGTGCGCACTTTTTCATATTTGATGTGGCAGAGCTTAAATTCCAACGTTCGAACACTCAACTGAGGACACGGTCGTACTTCACTCGTTGATTAAGTTTACTCACATACCTAAGTGAATTGCTCACCACAGTTAAGTAAAAAAATCATTACAGGATTACATTAGAAGACCACTTCATACCCCTAGACATACATAAATTAATTTAAATTAGTTAAGTTTAATAATTATAGTTTTATTCTTAAACTAAGAACTAGCTATATTATTAGGGCCTTGACAATAACTTTTGTCCATTTGAAGAATATACTGTGTAAACTTAAACTAGTCATATATTTACTCTTAACTTTAAATATATGACTAAATAAATTTGTGTTAAGTTTTAACATCTACAATCTCACATGAGAAATTATGATGCATAGTTATAGAGTTGTATTGTATTACAGTAGTTTAAATATTTATCATGACAATCTTATAATATTGGTACATTTTTGTAAGATTATCAGAAAATTTAGTCTTCAAGTAAAATATCGTTTGTTTTGAATAACAATTAAATTAGCTGAAAAATACGTAGCCAAAGTTGGATGGTTAAAGTTCAACTTTGGAGTTATGCGTTCTTCATGAAAGAGACAACGCAATTGAACCCACTTGAATACTCTTGAAAGAATTTGTTTGAAAAGTGAACTGGTCAAACAAATGTCGTCCTGGGACTTATATGTTAAGTTACAGTTATAAAATATATTGATACAAATGTAAAAAAGTATGTTTTATTGTCACTAAAAATCCTTATTTTACTTTACAAGGCATAATTAGTTAATAATATTGGTAGGGAAAAAGGATTTTCCTCATCAAAATAATTCGTTATGGGTAGCGGCGTGATGTTTTCATGGTGTAAAAATAGTTCTCAGAACAATGTGTTCTATATAAATATTATAAAAACAACATTATTCACTTCAATTTAGTACTTAAAAAAATATATGAAAGTAGTAGTTAAATGATATAGACGATTTTTCTAGTCATTTAACCTTTAAACATAATTCATCATTATGGTTAGATATAAGATGAAGTAGTTTTTTAACAAAACGTATGAGCTGTACTACTCGTATAAAATACACCCATCATTATGGTTAGATATAAGATGAAGTAGTTTTTTAACAAAACGTATGAACTGTACTACTCGTATAAAATACACCCATCATTATGGTTAGATATCAGATGAAGTAGTTTTTTAACAAAACGTATGAACTGTACTACTCGTATAAAATCCACCCATCATTATGGTTAGATATCAGATGAAGTAGTTTTTAACAAAACGTATGAGCTGTACTACTCGTATAAAATACACCCATCATTATGGTTAGATATCAGATGAAGTAGTTTTTTAACAAAACGTATGAACTGTACTAGTCGTATAAAATCCACCCATCATTATGGTTAGATATCAGATGAAGTAGTTTTTTAACAAAACGTATGAGCTGTACTACTCGTATGAAATACACCCATCATTATGGTTAGATATCAGATGAAGTAGTTTTTTAACAAAACGTTTGAACTGTACTACTCGTATAAAATCCACCCATCATTATGGTTAGATATCAGATGAAGTAGTTTTTTAACAAAACGTATGAGCTGTACTACTCGTATAAAATACACCCATCATTATGGTTAGATATCAGATGAAGTAGTTTTTTAACAAAACGTATGAGCTGTACTACTCGTATAAAATACACCCATCATTATGGTTAGATATCAGATGAAGTAGTTTTTTAACAAAACGTATGAGCTGTACTACTCGTATAAAATACACCCATCATTATGGTTAGATATAAGATGAAGTAGTTTTTTAACAAAACGTATGAGCTGTACTACTCGTATAAAATACACCCATCATTATGGTTAGATATCAGATGAAGTAGTTTTTTAACAAAACGTATGAACTGAACTACTCGTATAAAATCCACCCATCATTATGGTTAGATATCAGATGAAGTAGTTTTTTAACAAAACGTATGAGCTGTACTACTCGTATAAAATACACCCATCATTATGGTTAGATATCAGATGAAGTAGTTTTTTAACAAAACGTATGAACTGTACTAGTCGTATAAAATCCACCCATCATTATGGTTAGATATAAGATGAAGTAGTTTTTTAACAAAAGTATGAACTGTACTAGTCGTATAAAATACACTCATCATTATGGTTAGATATAAGATGAAGTAGTTTTTTAACAAAACGTATTAACAGTACTACTCGTATAAAATACACTCATCATTATGGTTAGATATAAGATGAAGTAGTCTTTTAACAAAACGTATGAACTGTACTAGTCGTATAAAATACACTCATCATTATGGTTAGATATAAGATGAAGTAATTTTTTAACAAAATGTATGAACTGTACTAGTCGTATAAAATCCACCCATCATTATGGTTAGATATAAGATGAAGTAGTTTTTTAACAAAACGTATGAACTGTACTACTCGTATAAAATACACTCAATATTCTTCGATCCAAAAATTATTAAAGGTGAATTTATTTATATTTTATTGAACTATTTTTTGCCAAATTATTTCAGTTCAATCCAGAGTATCAACACCAGCTTCCAGCAATGTTTTTAGTTTTTAACCATAGTTATTTAAAAGTTATTTCTCTTCATTTTCTATTTAGGCTAACTTTACATTATTGAATTGAGCATTTTAATGTTATTTTATGCACGTTTAAAAAGTTTCATTATTACTAGAATTTACCAGATATATTAAGATTTATTGTTATTAGCCATACTTGTACTATAATAATGTGTGTTTTTTTTTAATACATATAATGGATAGTATGATGAGAGTAATCTTTTCTGTTTATTTTATTTATTTAAGAAAAGGATTAAAAGTGAAAATGGTTCTATAATAATAATAATAAAATACATATATGATTATGTTAATTATAATGAGGCCACCCTCACCAACCAATAAATAATGTTGCTTTGATAAGGAAAATCCCGGTTTTCCTTCAACTACCAATATTTGTGAATGTTATTTAAACTCGTACAGATATCATTATTCAAAGATGAGGTTTTCTTTATTTTATATCAACAAATATAATAAAAGAATATAACGCAAAAAACGTTTTTTAAACTATATAAAAAACCGTTAGATTGAAATGTTTCCGCTAACTCTAAGTGAAGCACCAGGACGACACTTGTTTAACAGTTCACTTCCCAAACAACCCCTTTCAAGAGACAAAAGGGGTTTCAATGAAGCCATTGTGTTCCGTGAAGGGCATCCAATTTTGTTATCTCTTTCATGAACTCAAATAACTCAAAAGTAGAACTTTTATCATCCAACTCTTAGTTAATAAAATTTGTTGACATGTGCCTTAATTTATTTTTTAAAGGATAACTCCGTATATTATGTTTTAAACGGAATTTCAATAAGAGACTAACTATCATTGTTTTAACGGAAAAGTGTTACTGTAAGAACGAAAGTCTCTTGTAGTAAGCAGGGTGGGCTCAAGACGACTGTCCCTATGTTCCTCAATAACGAGTGCCATTACCCTGACGTCACTTGAACTGTTTTAAGGGTAGATTTTATGTTTTGTTACCTTTAAGCACTGTGAAGTGGTTATATATTAATTAATTTTATGATGAATATTGAAAATTATATTCAGTAGTTTATTGTCTATTGACATGTGCATCGCACGCCACATATCTACTAATAGAAATACTGTATGCTAATTAATAAGACTGTAGTTAACATTTAAAGGGATGGTAAATCAATCAAATTATTTTTTACTAACTAAACAGTTGTATCCTGAATGGTGTTTTAATCATGCAAGTTAGTTGAAACATTGATTAATATTTACACAGCATGTCGGGGTTTCGAGATAACCAATGTACTAGGTTGAAGCATTCTGTTATCAACAGATAATTAACTATGGCCATTGAACTACTAAGAACTAGTTTTACGACATTTTTTTATATTTTAAATCTACATAGTGAACATGAGAACAACATTTTATGAATATGCACCAATTCTCAAAAATTACTTTACTTTTTTATTATTTTTATTTTTTAACTTCGAACATTCTTTACTCAGTGAATACAGACCGTTAACTCAGTGGAGGTTTCGAACCATGGACTTTAGACACTAAGCCACCATGCTGTTATAAATATGTTGGCATAGTGAATCACAGTTAGTTCTTATACAACCAATGGTTGTAGAGTAAACACTAATACATTGTATTTTAGAAGGACTCCAAGCAATAACTTAGATTAAAATATTATAAGGGGAGACTGTTTGAATTGAAAATTGTTATGGATAGTGATAAATTACATCTAGCTCAATAATCGTTGAGTATAACATTGACGATAAAATTAAATTGCGACAGACTAAAACTTTGTGAAATGTTCTGATAAAAAATGCGTATGAACTGGTAAACACTTATATGATATTTTAAATTTATCTGTTTGATTATTATATTCTATCGTAATACTTATTTAACAAATTTAGCATAAGCATAGAACATATATGTTGTCGACACTGGTGGTGCAGTGCTGTAACCCAGTTACTTGGGGACGAAGTGTTAAGGAGGTTGTCGGCACTGGTGGTACAGTAATGTAACTTAGTTACTTGGGGACGAAGTGTTGAGGAGGTTGTCGACACTGGTGGTGCAGTGCTACAACCCAGTTACTTGGGGAAGAAGTGTTAAGGAGATTGTCGGCACTGGTGGTACAGTGCTGTAACCCAGTTACTTGGGGACAAAGGGTTAAGGAGATTTTCGGCACTGGTGATGCAGTGCTGTAACCCAGTTACTTGGGGACGAAGTTTAAGGAGGTTGTTGGCAATGGTGGTGCAGAGCTGTAATCCAGTTACTTGGGGACGAAGTTTAAGGAGGTTGTCGGCACTGGTGGTGCAGTGCTGTAATCCAGTTACTTGGGGACGAAGCGTTAACGAGGTTGTTGGCACTGGTGGTGTAGTGCTACTGTATAACCCAGTTACTTGGGGACGAAGTGTTAAGGAGGTTGTCGGCACTGGTGGTACAGTAATGTAACCCATTTACTTGGGAACGAAGTGTTAAGGAGGTTGTTGGCACTGGTGATGCAGTGCTGTAACCCATTTACTTGGGGACGAAGTGTTAAGGAGGTTGTTGGCACTAGTGGTGCGGTGCTGTAACCCAGTTACTTGGGGACGAAGTGTTAAGGAGATTGTCGGCACTAATGGTACAGTGCTGTTACCCAGTTACTTGGGGACGAAGTGTTAAGGAAGTTGCCGGCACTAGTGGTGCAGTGCTGTAATCCAGTTACTTAGGGACAAAGGGTTAAGGAGATTTTCGGCACTGGTGATACAGTGCTGTAACCCAGTTACTTAGGGACGAAGTTTAAGGAGGTTGTCGGCACTGGTGGTGCAGTGCTGTAATCTAGTTACTTGGGGATGAAGTTTAAGGAGGTTGTCGGCACTGGTGGTGCAGTGCTGTAATCCAGTTACTTAGGGACGAAGTGTTAAGGAGGTTGTTGGCACTGGTGGTACAGTAATGTAACCCATTTACTTGAGGACAAAGGGTTAAGGAGATTTTCGGCACTGGTGATGCAGTGCTGTAACCCAGTTACATGGGGACGAAGTTTAAGGAGGTTGTCGGCACTGGTGGTGCAGTGCTGTAATCCAGTTACTTGGGGACGAAGCATTAAGGAGGTTGTTGGCACTGGTGGTGCAGTGCTGTAACCCAGTTACTAGGGGACGAAGTGTTAAGGAGGTTGTTGGCACTGGTGATGCAGTGCTGTAACCCAATTACTTGGGGACGAATTTAAGGATGTTTTTGGCACTGGTGGTACAGTAATGTAACCCATTTACTTGGGGACAAATGTTAAGGAGATTTTCAGCACTGGTGGTACAGTGCTGTAACCCAGTTACTTGGGGACGAAGTGTTAAGGAAGTTGTCGGCACTAGTGGTGCAGTGCTGTAACCCATTTACTTGGGGACGAAAGTGTTAAGCAGATTGTCGGCACTATGGTACAGTGCTGTAACCCAGTTACTTGGGGACGAAGTGTTAAGGAGATTGTCGGCACTGGTGATGCAGTGCTGTAACCCAGTTACTTGGGGACGAAGTGTTAAGGAGGTTGTCGGCACTGGTGGTGCAGTGCAGTAATCCAGTTACTTGGGGACGAAGTTTAAGGAGGTTGTTGGCACTAGTAGTGCAGTGCTCCAGTTACTTGGGGACGAAGGTTAAGTAGGTTGTCGGCACTGCTGATGCAGTGCTGTAAACCAGTTACTTGGTGACGAAGTTTAAGGAGGTTGTCGGCACTGGTGGTACAGTAATGTAACCCATTTACTTGGGGACGAAGTGTTAAGGAGATTGTCGGCACTGGTGAAGCAGTGCTGTAACACATATACTTAGGGACGAAGTGTTAAGGAGGTTGTCGGCACTAGTGGTGCAGTGCTGTAGCCCAGTTACTTGGGGACGAAGTGTTCTTGAGATTGTCGGCACTGGTGGTACAGTGCTGTAATCCAGTTACTTGGGGACGAAGTGTTAAGGAGGTTGTTGGCACTGGTGGTACAGTAATGTAACCCATTTAATTGGGGACAAATGGTTAAGGAGATTTTCGGCACTGGTGATGCAGTGCTGTAACCCAGTTACTTGTGGACGAAGTTTAAGGAGGTTGTCGGCACTGGTGGTAAAGTGCTGTAATCCAGTTACTTGGGGACGAAGTGTTATGGAGGTTGTCGGCACTGGTGGTGCAGTATTGTAATCCAGTTACTTAAGGACGATGTGTTAAGGAGGTTGTTCGCAATGGTAGTGGAGTACTGTAACCCAGTTACTTAGGGACGAAGTGTTAAGGAGGTTGTTGGCACTGGTGGTACAGTAATGTAACCCATTTAATGGGGGACAAATGGTTAAGGAGATTTTCGGCACTGGTGATGCAGTGCTGTAACCCAGTTACCTGTGGACGAAGTTTAAGGAGGTTGTCGGCACTGGTGGTAAAGTGCTGTAATCCAGTTACTTGGGGACGAAGCGTTAAGGAGGTTGTTGGCACTGGTGGTGCAGTCCTGCAATCTAGTTACTTGAGGACGAAGTGTTAAGGAGGTGTCGGCCCTAGTGATGCTGTGCTGTAACCCATTAACTTGGGGAATAAGTGTTAAGGAGGTCGTCGGAACTAGTGGTGCAGTGCAGTAACCCAGTTACTTGGGGACGAAGTGTTAAGGAGATTGTCGGCAATGGTGGTGCAGTGCTGTTACCCAGTTACTTGGAGACGAAGTGTTAAGGAAGTTGTCGCCACTAGTGGTGCAGTGCTGTAATCCAGTTACTTAGGGACGAAATGTTAAGGAGGTTGTTGGCACTAGTGGTGCAGTGCTGTAACCTAGTGACTTGGGGACGAAGTGTTAAGGAGATTGTCGGCACTGGTGGTACAGTGCTGTTACCCAGTTACTTAGGGACGAAGTGTTAAGGAGGTTTTTGGCACTAGTGGTGCAGTGCTGTAACCCAGTTACTTGGGGACGAAGTGTTAAGGAGATTGTCGGCACTGGTGGTAGAGTGCTGTCACCCAGTTACTTGGGGACGAAGTGTTAAGGAAGTTGTCGGCACTGGTGGTGCAGTGCTGTAAACCAGCTACTTGGGGACGAAGTGTTAAGGAGGTTTTCGGCACTGGTGGTGCAGTACTGTAATGAAGTTACTTAGGGACAAAGTGTTAAGGAGGTTGTCGGCATTAATGGTGCAGTGCTGTAACCCATTTACATGGGAACGAAGTGTTAAGAGGTTGTCGGCACTGGTGATGCAGTGCTGTAACCCATTTACTTGGGGACGAAATGTTAAAGAGTTTGTCGGCATTAATGGTGCAGTGCTGTAATCCAGTTACTTTGGGACGAAGTGTTAAGGAGGTTGTCGGCACTGGTGGTGCAGTGCTGTAACCTAGCTACTTAGGGACGAAGTGTTAAGGAGGTTGTCGGCACTGGTGGTACAGTGCTGTTACCCAGTTACTTGGGGACGAAGTGTTAAGGATGTTGTCGGCATTAATGTTGCAGTGCTGTAACCCAGTTACTTGGGGACGAAGTGTTAAGGAAGTTGTCGACACTGGTGGTGCAGTGCTGTAACCCAGTTACTTGGGGGTGAAGTGTTAAGGAGGTTGTCGGCACTGGTGGTACAGTGCTGTTACCCAGTTACTTGGGGACGAAGTGTTAAGGAAGTTGTCGGCACTGTTGGTGCAGTGCTGTAACCTAGCTACTTGGGGACGAAGTGTTAAGGAGGTTGTCGGCACTGGTGGTGCAGTTCTGTAATCCAGTTACTTAGGGACGAAGTGTTAAGGAAGTTGTTGGCACTGGTGGTGCAGTGCTGTAACCTAGCTATTTGGGGGTGAAGTGTTAAGGAGGTTGTCGGCACTGGTGGTACAGTGCTGTTACCAATTTACTTGGGGACGAAGTGTTAAGGAAGTTGTCGGCATTAATGGTGCAGTGCTGCAACCCAGTTACTTGGGGACGAAGTGTTAAGGAAGTTGTCGACACTGGTGGTGCAGTGCTGTAACCCAGTTACTTGGGGGTGTAGTGTTAAGGAGGTTGTCGGCACTGGTGGTACAGTGCTGTTACCCAGTTACTTGGGGACGAAGTGTTAAGGAAGTTGTCGGCACTGGTGGTGCAGTGCTGTAACCTAGGTAATTGGGGACGAAGTGTTAAGGAGGTTGTTGGCACTGGTGGTGCAGTACTGTAATCCAGTTACTTAGGGACGAAGTGTTAAGGAAGTTGTCGGCACTGGTGGTGCAGTGCTGTAACCCAGCTACTTGGGGACGAAGTGTTAAGGAGGTTTTCGGCACTGGTGGTGCAGTACTGTAATGCAGTTACTTAGGGACAATGTGTTAAGGAGGTTGTTGGCAATAATGGTGCAGTGCTGTAACCCAGTTACATGGGGACGAAGTGTTAAGCGATTGTCGGCACTGGTGATGCAGTGCTTTAACCCATTTACTTGGGGACGAAATGTTAAGGAGTTTGTCGGCATTAATGGTGCAGTGCTGTAACCCAGTTACTTGGGGACGAAGTGTTAAGGAATTTGTCGGCATTGTTGGTGCAGTGCTGTAACCCAGCTACTTGGGGACGAAGTGTTATGGAGGTTGTCGGCACTGGTGGTGCAGTACTGTAATCCAGTTACTCAGGGACGATGTGTTAAGGAGGTTGTCGGCATTAATGGTGCAGTGCTGTAATCCAGTTACTTGGGGGTGATGTGTTAAGGAGGTTGTCGGCACTGGTGATGCAGTGCTGTATTCTAGTTACTTGGGGACAAAGTGTTAAGGAGGTTGTTGGCACTGGTGGTGCAGTGCTGTTACCCAGTTACTTGGGGACGATATCTTAAGGAGGTTGTTGGCACTGGTGGTGCAGTGCTGTAATCTAGTTACTTGGGGACGAAGTGTTAAGGAGGTTGTTCGCACTGGTGGTCCAGTGCTGTAACCCAGTTACTTGGGGACAAAGGGTTTAGGAGGTTGTCGGCACTGGTGATGCAGTGCTGTAACCCAGTTACTTTGGGACGAAGTGTTAAGGAGGTTGTTGGCACTGGTGGTGCAGTCCTGTAACCCAGCTGCTTGGGGACAAAGTGTTAAGGAGGTTGTCGGCACTGTCGGTGCAGTCCTGTAACCCAGCTACTTGGGGACAAAGGGTTAAGGAGGTTGTCGGCACTGGTGATGCAGTGCTGTAACCCAGCTACTTGGGGACGAAGTGTAAAGGAGGTTTTCGGCACTGGTGGTGCAGTCCTGTAACCCAGCTACTTGGGGACAAAGTGTTAAGGAGGTTGTCGGCACTGGTGGTGCAGTCCTGTAACCTAGGTACTTGGGGACAAAGTGTTAAGGAGGTTGTTGGCACTGGTGGTGCAGTTCTGTAACCCAGCTACTTGGGGACAAAGGGTTAAGGAGGTTGTTGGCACTGGTGATGCAGTGCTGTAACCCAGTTACTTGGGGACGAAGTGTTAAGGAGGTTGTTGGCACTGGTGGTCCATTGCTGTAACCTAGTTACTTTGGGACGAAGCGTTAAGGAGGTTGTTGTCAATGGTGGTGCAGTGTTGTAACCCAGTTACTTGGGGACGAAGTGTTAAGGAGGTTGTTGGTACTAGTGGTGCAGTGTTGTAACCCATTTTCTTGAGGAAGAAGTGTTAAGGAGGTTGTTGGCGCTGGTGGTGCAGTCCTGTAACCCAGCTACTTGGGGACAAAGTGTTAACTGTCGGCACTGGTGGTGCAGTGCTGTAACCCAGTTACTTGGGGAAGAAGTGTTATTAAGAATGTAGGCGATAGGATCTATACTCGGTCCTCTTAATACCGACACGGCGTTCGTTTAATGGTTCCATCGACGTGGACACAACTAGATAAGTCTGGGGTGTCCATGTTAGATTATAGTCAAGGTTAAGATGTTGTTCAGGGAAGACAACTGAGTACCAGGTTTGAAAGGTAGGTAACAATCAGACTACGTGGTTCATATTCCACGTAAAGCTGTAGGTCCCTTAGTTGCCCTAACTATTGGCCTAATAATAAATAGCTCTTTCTGAGGAACAGTTAACCTTAGTTAGTAACAATGACTACACTAATTAATCTACATTCATTCGCCACTGATATTAGCCTACATCTTGACGATCTTCAACCTAATAATGAATAAAATGAAAATGAAAATATAGACACTAATATACAGGGAATATCTGAGCTCTTTGATAACTCTCTTTGTAATTTGTTCTGTTCATTTAGATATTTTTGTGGTTCATTTAGAATTATAAAATTCATATTTAAATTATCCAAAACACCTCAGTTATTCTTGTAGCCACAATTTTGTCCTATTTTTACTTTTAAATTTATATAAAAAACACAATTATGTATTAAGCTGGAATGATGTATCCATTCCATACCTTTATAACATAAACATCCATTTTAGAAAGATTGTTGGTTTTCCTGTATCAAACCTTTCAAAGAGGCAGACATTTAAAACTTTTAATCTTAAATAACCCATAAACCAGTAGTTTTATTAAAACGTACAAAGGATAATATATTTTAGGAAATTCAATTAAAAATCCAATGATATAACGTTTGAAAAATCGGATGAAAAATGACAAAGAAAAGATTATTTATGCAACACACATGTAACAGCTAATAATAATAAAGTAATTTGTGGTAGTATTAAATCAGCTGACAAGTAAAAAAACAAAGTTTATGTAAACATCTGATTTAGGAATATGACAAATTAATGTATTACTATCAGCTGTTACATATATGTTGCACATTGTACTGGCATATTGCATTGTACATATTGTTACATAAATTGTTCTTTCTTTGTTATTTTTGATCAGATTTTTAAAACATTGTATTTTAGATTTGTCAACAGCAGTCCAGCACGGCTTGATTCCAGCCGAAGTACTTAGCTATTAACTAATGAAGTTGGACAGCTCGCTCAATGTAATGTGACGTTTTTACAGCAAGAAATACTCTCAAGGTGGCAATTTAGTCCATAATTGTATTTAAAATAAGAAAAGGTAATGAAATTTCAAGTAAAACCCATAAACTCGGGTGACTTATAACCCATAAACGTTACTTTTTTAAATAATAATAACATTTTATTATTATTATAACTAATGTATATTGTGTTAACTTTAATGACGTGATCCATGTTTTTTGTGAAATGTATAGTAAATATTTGCACACGATGTCATAAAGTTAATGTGTAACCTTAAAATTAAGTATTAATTAGTTCATTTGTCAGAACATTATTTTTTAAACAGTACTTTATGCATTTCTAGCATTTCTTCAGAAAATTACAGGTTCAATCCTTGATAGTTCTCATTTTAAGTGATTATTGTCAATCACTTAGTACAAGTTTATACAAATCTTGGTAAATTCTTGCTAAAAATAAAAATCATTTTAAAAACTGAAAAATTATAATTTTGAGGTCTATGAGGGGAATTTTGCACCTTGGGTGAATATTCACTTTGCCTGGTAGTTGTTGTGTTTTATAACTAAATTTATTACGATTCATCAATTCAAAATAAGAATGTTTACAAATTAAAGCAAGAAAAAATATACAAAAATTATAAAATACAAACATATGTGTTCTAGCTAAAATTAATTATACGTAAAAACTTAAAATATTTCAAATGTGTGATTTAGTCGGAGTAGATATATCTAATAACGTGTTAACTTTTTCTAAGAAGGTGGTAAGAATAAAACACATTACTTGAGTTAACATATGGTACTTAAAATTATAGTGTCTTTAAGGGATACATAAAAGACAAACGAACATATCTTGACTAAATAATGTTATTGGTGTTGTCCTAAAACTATAAATAACATCGATCTTAAATAACATTTGTTACTTAACAGTATTTTAGTTATTGTTTGTAGGTAAACTTTGATTTTGTATGATTATTAAAAAAGTTTATGAGAATATTTTTTGAATATTGTATTAAATAACAAATTGGTGCCTATCTGGAGATGGAGGTGCTATAGTCTAATTTAAGTGAAGGACGATCTTTATCAAACTATTTTTGTTTACCTATACATGTTGATACTAGATTATAAATTCACGTAATTGAGTATACTGAACTCATTTGATGACAGTAAACGTCTGTCCCTCTGTAGGGTGAGGGGGAGGGTCGAGAACTAATGTGAGAGCAATATAGACTTCATTACCCTGCGGCCTAACTTATGTTGTGTAATTAGTTTCAGAGTTAGGAAACGACGTTCAAAAGCTCATTCGTCTTATCTTGAAAAATAAAATGTATAGAATTATTGTTCTCCACGTCAATGGCTACCTAAATATTTTCTAAGGATTCTTTAATTTTATAACTAATAATTTCAATTTTATTCGTCAACTATTAGTTAAATACCGTTTATAAAGAACTAATTAGGCTTTACTTTTTAAGAGTATAAACTAGTATTTAAAGTCTTTTAACCATTAGTACTTAATGATTTATAGGAGTTTACTAACTAGACGTTGCCATCATGTATTCTTGGGTTTACTGAATACGTTTTACATATCACCAAGTAAAGGTGATAATATATCATTTCAAAAGGTTGCAGTCAGCATGTCACATAGTTACGGATGAGGGAACCATATAGTTTCCATCAGTATTGAAATACATATAAATACATATCTATAAGCAAAATAAACCAAAACTCATTTATTAGATCTTGCTATGTTTAAGCCTAACAATTAATTAAATACCAAATTGGTGCCTATCCGAGTATAGAGGTGCTCTAGTCTAATTTATGGGAAGGGCAATCTTTATCAAACTATTTTTGTTTACTAATACATTTTAACAGTAGTTTATAAATTTACGTTAAAAAAATTAGTGAATTATTTTAAACTGTGAAATTCCCATTAACATATTATTGAAGGAGTCATTGGAAGGAAGTAAACACGCCAACTGATTTAATTTTGTTCACGAACTTCCCAATACAAATACAATCTCATTAACGCACTGAAAAACCCAGTATCTCCGGATAATATCTTGACTCTCTTCAAGATAGCTAATTCGTGTGATTGATTAAGAACATTTATCTGTTTCTGTAAGTCAAAGAATATTTGACAAATTTATTGTTTAATGTTATAAGGTGAAAGAAACACTCCAGTAAATAATTTTTTTATTTCGTTAGGCCTTTCGGTAACAAAGTTACCATCTTCAGACACACAAACTAAATTAATATTGTTTACATTTTATTAATATTAATTTAGTTTGTGTGTCTGAATGTTGTAACTTTGTTACCGAAAGGCCTAACGAAATAAAAAAAATATTCATGGGAGTTTTTGTTTCATCTTATAACATTAAATTATATATCCAGTAAGAAACGAGCTTGAAGAATGAAATTTATTGTTGCTGCTACACTCACCTTTTAGAAATAAATTCTTCATAAAATCGTCACCAAATAAGTACACAAGTCTTGAAAGACGGAAATAAAAGTGTTGTGTTGCTAATTTTGCGTGTTTGGAAGTTCAACATCTGTCAAATAGAAGCTACATATTGTAGCCTGAACAAGAGAAGCCTTGTAAAGGTGGAATTAAATTGAAGAGAGTATATTGGCTTGGAATTAAATTGAATTATGGCATGAGCAATACCATATTGGAACATCATTTACCGTATGGGATATGTGATCAGAAAATGGATACTGTATATCCTGAGTAAAGTGGCATTGAGTGGGTTCCTGGTGGGAACTGGCTGGAGATTGAAATTTTATGTAGATAATAAAATAAAATCATTTTCCTTTAGTTAAAGTTGATATAATTTGTAATAGTTAGAGTTTGTGTTTACATGTATATCGTGTAAATATAAACAGATCCACACAATATTATTATTAATACTAGATAACCATATTTGAAATCCTATATATTTATGCGTATGTACTGTCAACTATAGCAGTTATTCTAACATAACCAGGTGTGGTGCCAATGCGATCAATTGTGTTGTGGGGAGCTATCCTGTGTGATATCTATATATAGTAAGGGCTGAGACCTACTACAAACCTATTTCACATAGGTACAACCACCACGTGAATATGACTTACCCGAGCATATCAAGTCATATGACATCAGCAACATTTTAATAGTCATCCTTTACGTCATAGTAGGAATAATAGAAGTGAAAAATAAGTTTAATACGTTTTTTAATTTTATTTTGATGCATAAAACGTAGCCTAAATATAACATTCATGTTAAAACTTACACATAAGTTTTAATTATTAAAAATATATATAAAATTAAAATATTTTAAAAACAATTAAAAAGTACTATATTTTAAAAAGTGCGTACGAGAAAAAGGCATCTGAACAGACTGTACAGTTAAATAGAGGTCATACTGTGCCGAGTATGATATTTACTTTATGAGATACTCTACTTTGGTTCAGAACTTCTAACTATAAATGTCAACTTATTTCTAAAATTAAACAATCCAGTCGTATGGAATGTGTAGAGAAGTAGGACTTTAGTTGGCCCGTCATGGAACATGTAAACCACAATATCCGAGTGTACAAAAAGACTGGAAACGCCTTAATATTTATTATATAGTATTAATAAACATATTCTAATTAAACCCTAGGATTACATCATCACTGTACTTACTGACGTTTTGGCCATTTAACTGTTGTTTTTCGCTTCATGGCCTTTAAAATGAAGTATAACTCGACGCATGCTTACATTTAAGAATTTGTGGACTTGCTACACAGGACGTCACCCCAAAGCAATAAAGGAGAGTTAAAATTAACATAAAGTCAGGAACCACAGTGAGAACGTAATCCTAGAATTTCATTGATCGATGTTTATTAATATAATAAATAATAAGGGGTTTCCAGAATTTTTGAACACCGGGTATATGATATTATTGTGTCATTAATATAGAGCATTAACGTTTCATTTTTACCGAATAATAATTTCTTTTTAATATTGATGCTAATTTTTTGAATTTTATATCATTGACCATTATAAAAAAGATATCTCAATGATATTACGTTTAAATATCCAATATAGACTCCTTCAAAATCAACGAAGAGGAGCAGGATGATAATTGATATGGACAGCTGACTTATAACTATGTTTATCACAACTACAATACGACAATTATTTATATGATCTTAAATAATAATGTAGTAGCTCTTTAAACCGCGATATTTTAATTTGATATTTACTTTCACGTCTTTGGCAATATTATTAGCAAAGACGTAAATACTCTCGTGACAAATATAGATATCATAAATAAATGATTATACCCAAATGTCTCAATTTATGTTTATGAATTTTAAGTGCACCTTAAAAGATTAAGGTTTCCTATCCAAAAATCTATAATTTTATTTTATACTGTCTGCTTATTGTTCTCTACATTCTTTTTATACTGGTGTATTGTATATGGTGCTAGGCTGAAATATATTGAGCATTCACGCTCATTTAATTAAGATAAATTTCTCTGTTAAACCTACCTTTAAAAAAAAACTGAGAAAGTGAGAAACAGAACAAAAAGTGTCAATATTTAGCTGGATAAACTTGGGGAAGCATTGTGCAAGTCCCACGTACCGGTTGTCCCCGGTTAACACGTCAGTGTACACGTATTCTCGTGTTGTACACATGTACGAAATATCAATTTTCAACTAAATAGGGAAACGGGGAATATCATCTGTTCCCTTGCTGGAATTCTTCTACCGTGGCTTCTATTAATGAATAAACTAGCTCCTTCTAAATAAAACGAAAAGTTGCACTACTCATGGAGTTTAAAATATATTTCCTACGATTCTCCTCATCTTGCAAGACATCCCACAAAGATATGGGTAGCTAAAAAATAAATAGTAAATAAGCATGTTATTACAGCTGGACTTTAAATTGGAATCTTATTCAGGATCCATCCAACTCCATGGCTATGGAATGACTATCTCAGAAGGTATATTCTGATAAGTCATATCCATCCAGGAGTAGCAGGATCTATTCCTAAAAGGAGTGAAGAATAGCAAACGATCAGTCATATGACTGTGGAGATTAAACTCAAAATACAAATCACATAATTAATGGTTGCCCTTTAATTTCTCTTAAGGGGAAATACGAGTGGAAGAACTTAATTTGACCGGAGAAGTAACCAGTAAATATTCGAGAACGTTTGGTTTAATACTATAAAATAATAATATTATTTAAAACATTACAAACGTTTTACTGGTCCAAGAGTTAAAGTGGGAACTTCAAATGGCATATTTTCAGTAGTGATCCTGAAAATGGACTTATATTTAAATTCAAACATAAAAA
Organism: Stictocephala bisonia; assembly: GCA_035578905.1. Lineage (NCBI taxonomy): Eukaryota > Metazoa > Arthropoda > Insecta > Hemiptera > Membracidae > Stictocephala > Stictocephala bisonia. The sequence continues at coordinate 6,075,466 of JAQJVL010000013.1, forward strand.
AAATCAAATTTTGCTATCACTTTATTTTGCAATGTTATTATAAAATGTATGTGAAAAAAGCATTATTTGGTATAGCATAAAACATTTGATAAGTTCGGTGGACATTCATATAATCACTGTTACATATCTTCCTTTGAGGATTGTACTTTAAAATAACATGTTTAACTCCTTAATTATTACAATAAAGGATCTGCAAATATGAACGTATGAGTTTAATTAATGTTTATAAACTATATGAAGGGAAGCTCGACTAAAGAGGCCGTGTCCATCCATCGATGTCCGGGATTAACAACAGTGTAATGAAGTAGACGCACATACATCCTGCCAAATTACATTGTAAATACTCCTTCCACATGACCAAAAAAGGTAGGGTAAATAAGTATTTACTTTATTTTTTAGAGAAAACTTTTATTAATGCTTTTTAACTCCATAACATCCTAATAAACACTACCAAACTAACCAATACATGTTAGTATTTATTTGTTTAGAGTTAACAAACCTTTATGTTAGTGGGAATCGCTCTTAACTGAATACTTACACATTTGCTGTATAGTAATATATTTCCTAAAAGTAAGGTATTTCAGTGACCTGCCATCATTTCTAATACTGGCAGCTCGTATTATATATTCATTGTTAATTGTATACTCAACAATGAGTTGTGATAATTGCTATTTAAGAATAAATAATAGATATTGATAAAATCAATAAATCCCACTTATTCACTGAAACATTCAGCGTTTAGTTATTTATTCCCATTCCATAAATCGTATTCAGTTTTACCATTTGTGGTCACATTATTCTGACCTTCATTATGTTTATGTTTTCTATCAGATTGGTTAATTTTTATTTTGTAAAATGGCGCAAGAAGACATTCCTACTGTATTATACAAATAATTTCGTATACAACTATATGTGATATAATTATAAATATATTTACTTGACTATTGATAGAAACTCATATAATAGTGCACATAAATTAATTACTTTCTTAATTTAACTCAAACTAGTTGTAATTGACTAGGGTACGTTGTAGTACTTCGTTTGGAAGTAGAAGGGACTAAAGGTACGATTATTAAATCTAATATCGCACAATACATGAATGGTTTCCTGCAGTCAAGCTTTAATCAATTTAATTATATCTCTTCAGTTGAAACATTTGCAGCAACTGGGCCTTATTGCGGAAACGAAACGACGCAGTAGCTTTGATAGTAACACACACAATAAATCCATAATGATACGACGCAGTAGCTTTGATAGTAACACACACAATAAATCCATAACGACACGACGCAGTAGCTTTGATAGTAACATACCCAATAAATCCATAATAATACGACGCAGTAGGTTTGATAGTAACATACACAATAAATCCATAATGATACGACGCAGTAGCTTTGATAGTAACACACACAATAAATTCATAACGATACGACGCAGTAGCTTTGATAGTAACACACACAATAAATCTATAACGACACGACGCAGTAGCTTTGATAGTAACATACACAATAAATCCATAACGATACGACGGAGTAGCTTTGATAGTAACATACACAATAAATTCATAAGTACATGGATGAAAATTACCTTAAATTTACTTTAAGATTTTGATAGTTATTAATCTGGAAGATTCGATGGACAGCATAACAAAGAATATATAAAACCTGTGTTACTAAATATTTTCCATATCTCAATTACCGAACTCTTTTGCCGAAGTTTTTAATTTTAAGAAATTCATTATTACAGCTATTATTGTGCCGAGCCACGAGTTAGCCGCCACAGGTCGCGTCAAACTTAAACGTATATCTCGCTTATTTTTCATCTGACGTTTAACACTGAGATGTAATTAGATTTTTAGCAATATTCTAAATAAGACATTTTTTATACAGTTTAAATATTCGTATTTTCTTTAATTAATATTCAAAACAGTGGCCATTTAAAAAATTACAACTGTATAAAATTAGATGTATTTTACTATGTCGTTATTCTGTTTTCCGGGCAAAAGGTCTTTTACATGGATCTTTTTTAATGAAAAATACGAAATGGTTGCTAGATTGTAACGAAGATCTTGGACCTATCTTTACAGGAGCGTTTTCCCTTATTTCCACCTAATAAACCTTAAGTTTGGGAATGTACTTTAAAGGCATTCTGTATATTTACAGAATGCCTTTAAATAATATACATATATATTAATAATAATTAATAAGTATATTATTAAATATATATATTAAAATAAATAAATATATATATTTATTTATTTATTACATACATTAGAGATTGGAAGCTAAAGTGTGATATATAAGGGTAAAGGTTAATTTATAGAATTTGTTTCTAACTTCATGGAATACAAGCCACCAATTAAAACACAGAAATACCTTTTAATCATATTATAATGTTGATTGAATTAAAATAAGACTAATACTCGAGTTACGAAATGAATACACACGCGTATTCACTTAGGGATGCGAATATAATACACAGCTAAGAGATACAACATCCTAAGCCGATTACTCTGTATTGCGAGTTCATCAGGCTTGTAATAAGCGCTGAAGTGGTGACTTGTCGTAATACACGCTGTACCCATTCATGTACGATGTAACAACCATTTGTACTTCAGTTACTCGTGATAGTGACTACACTGCAGAATATTATAGAGTGCTTAGATAAACATTAGTATCCTATATATGCGTCTTTTAAGCGTCTGTTATATATATCACAAAGTAACAAAAAACTTCCATACATTGTAATAATTAGGTTAAAATATTCAAATGAGATACAAAATAAATTAAAGAGTTCACCTTTTCATATTGATCTTAAGAATTTTAAGTATCTTCTAAAAGCTGATCAATTATATGATTAATTAATAGGAGCGAATAATTATTTATAAATAAGTTAAAACGGGCAAAGCCAAACAGCATTGTCATTCAGAGACAACAGCATCGTCATTCAGAGACGGAATAATTATTTCCTGTAGTTTTATTTTAAGTAATTAACCATCTTGGATTTCAATCTCAATGTAAATTACTGTACTGTTGCATATTAACTGGTACCAAATTATAACTCTTCCATTCAACATAATACTTCCATTGAGTTAATTACCAATGACTCTTATCACAAAACAGAGGTCCTTTATCTATCAAATGTCTCCTTCCCACATGTTACATTGAATGCAACACTCACAGTCGAGTGACGATGATTAATTATCTAAGTACCAAAACTAATTGGTACTTAGATAATTAGGACATTTTACAAATATTTCCACTTTTTCTTTGACCAGAGAACGATTTTGCCGTTGAATTTCATGCACTACAGTCAACTCTTACCTCCGTCTTATAGAACTACTTCACCTAACAATAGGTAATTTATCAAAATAATATGTCTTTTGGATTGTTTTTCAAATCCATGCGTATCAAAGTTAATCCATACCTAATTAATCCTACCATCAAAGTGCCTTTACATACCTCGGATCTCTGTTTCTCAGCAAGGAGAGCATCCTTGTTCCTGAAGACACGTCTTTGAATACACGAGTTGGCGTAGGCTGGCCTTAAAGTGCATTACACTTTCGTTAGTATTCAGTTGATTTGCCGTATTTAGTGTTACTAAATTATGTGAGCAATTTTCAGAAACAGGCAAAGTGAGACCCATCCCCCCACCTAACTGGAAGTCGCGCCGTATCGAGGGATGGCTCAAAACCACACAAGGGATAGGATCATGGGTGGCAGTCAGAGGGTAAATCACAACTCGGCAGCTGAGCGAAAAAAACTATTTATTACAAAAGAAATAAAAAATTCTGGCAGAAGGCTGCAATCTCAGAAATTACACACAAAAGCAAGAAATACAATATGAAACACATAATAAACAATGATGCACACAACATTGGTGAATCAACAAATACAACAACAGATGTCCTACCTGCAGAATTACTAGAAAGGCAAAATTACAACAAATTTTAAAGAATTTACATAGAAAATTTAGAAATTTGGACAAAACCAATCAACCACAATTTATCACACATCCCATGATACCACCGAGACCAGGGAGTCAGCCGGAATCCCTGGGAAGCTCCAAATTGAAGAAAAGTAAAAACGTTTTTAAATAATCCCCTTTTGGCAAAATGTTTAAAAGTTAAGCAATTAAAAAGAAAATATATCATGGTACCGTTTTATCCAACCTTCACTACAAAATGCTACAATCGACCAAATAAATAATACTACATAACCTCTACAAAACTGAACAGCTGGGCCGACACATAAAAAGAACAAATATATATATATATAAATAAACTTAATAACTAGGCTTGAAATAACAGAGGTAAATTATTGAAAAAATTAACAGTAAACAAAAAATATAAAATCACAAACAGTAGATAAATGTTTAAAAATTACTGAATAACAAATTAAATAGTATTTAACAGTAATAACAAATTTCTCAAAAAAAATTAAAAAATAAATAAAAATATATATAACATATATAAATGATAAAAAGGCCCTAGTAAATTATTTGGATGTGGTGAAATATAGTTTATCAACATTCTAGGCCCTTTTCTTCCTTGGTCTATCACTAAAAAATTTTCATCCCCCCCAGCTCAGCCACCGGGAATAAAATGGAACGCACTGACCTGAGGACTAAAGACTCCCATAACCTGTAACGAGGGACGCGGAGGCGCAAATTGGCTCTATAACATGGTCCCCAGGCCAGACTAGGACAGTAGAGATGACAGAAGATCGGCCGGACAGCAGGCTGAAGCTCAAACGTCCAACTCGGGGACCCTGGACTGAACAGTCCAAACACAGCACACTAGTTAAGAGCACAGCCAAACGCCACACAAAAACAACAACAAAATAAAAAAACATAAAATAAATAATCTTACAAATAATCTAACAAACTAATTTTAAATAAAAAAAATATAACACATGAAATAAATATTTCTGTTCCTGTTATCTTTTTACAAATAATTATACATACAATAAATAGGTTTAACATATTTTTTAAAAGGAAATGCGTTAGAGGAAACAACAGAGTTGAACAGGTAGAATATGTTACAACAATAATCTGGCACTGAAATTAATATATATATAGCAAAATTAATCCATAATTACTTTGACAAACTTCATTAAACAATTTAGGCTATAAAGGAACAGAATAAATAATTTTAATTAAAGAAAGAAATAAAAAATCTAAACGTGGGAAAAATTTTGCATGGCCTTGCAATAGAACCAACCTAAAAGAATGGATATCAAGTAACAACAACTGAAAGTAACAAGATAATCATGATTATTATTTAAACAAAAATATTTTCACCAAAAGGGTGATTAGGTTATCAAAACTAAACAAAATTGAGCAACTTACGTTAATTGCCTTCTAGCCTCTCATAACCATAACAGGTAGAAGGAAACTAGAAAACCCAGGCAAACGTCGAACCTGAGACCCATACCCCCCCCCCCAAAACTGGAAAGCGTGCCAAATGGGGGATGGCTCAAAACAAGTCAAGCGATGGGATCACGGGTGGCAGTTGGAGGGTGAAATTAAAACTCAGCAGCTGAGCAAAACTAATTTTACTATCAAGAAAACAAAAAAGATAATAATCAGACTTGGCAGAAGGCCACAATATCGATTGCACTTAAATAAATAACAAGAAACACTTAAATTAACAAGATAATGACAAAAGCGACAAAAACAACTAACGCTACAAATACCAGAATGCAACAATTACAAACTGCATGGCCTATCTGCAGCCTAGCCTGAGACACCCAAAACGTAAGAAATTAAAGACCAAATTAAAAGTGAAAAATTTATAAAAATTTTGGTATCACCAATTAACCCCGGCAATTTTGCCCACATCCCATGATTCCACCGAGGCCAGGGAGTAAGCCGGAATTCCTGGGCAGCTCCGAATAGGATGTTAAGTAAAAGTACAATAATCCCCTTTTGGTGAAATTTTAAAAATTAAACAATTTTAAAAAAAATATACCACGGTACCGTTCTATTATCCCTTGACATCAATAATACAATTCACGAAATAAATAACACTAACTAAATCACTAGGCCTAAACATACAAATAAATAATACCCTAATTTAAACAGTATATTAGAAAATCTTAGCCATACAAAATAATTACGGATTTAAATTAGTAAAAAAACCCTTTAACAATGGTGCCTAACTACAATAAAATTTAAAGAACATAACAAATGAATAAACTACTTTAAGACTAATAACAATAAATTGCAACATTAAAAAAAAATAAATATGTATATATGTTCCATGGCTAATCCTGAAATGTATCCGGGCAGTTCTTAGGCCTAGGCCTCATTAAACAGTTCCGCAACATTTTTTCTTCTTTTTTTTATATTTCACTTTTTTTTCTCTTTTTAAATAATACACCATCAAAACCCCCAGCTCAGCCGCCGGGAAACAAAAATGGAACGCACTGATCTGAGGACTGAAGAAAATAACCCAGATGTAGGGATGGCAGCTGAGTCGCAACATGGGCTCTACGACTTGGTCCTCAGGCCAGGCTGGCAGTGTAGAAGGTCGAACTTTGCCCGGACGACAGGCTGAGGGTTAAAACGTCCTACTTAAGGACCCTGGACTGCAAGGCCAAACCACAGCACATTAAAAACAGTACAGCCCAAAACCAAAAATACTACACATAACAACTAATAAATATAAGGGTGCATGATTTTGCAAAACTGAATATGAAGAGACAAACAAGAACATGAGTGGAGCAAACAAGACAGTGAAAGATTAACTTTAGGCTATGAATAAGTTAAACCAACTTACAATTTAACAAATTATTATAAAAGACGTATGGAACTAGAAAAATGACAAACTGAAAACTAGGCTATAGATACGGAAGCAATAGGTTATAAAATGAAAATCAAACTAAACAGATAGGCTAGGTTATTGTCAATGAACAAAAATAGGGTAAATCGGTAACTCCAACAAAAAAAAAAAAAGGCTCAACCAAACATTATACAGAACTACCATTAAATATAAAACCAGATATAATGAAGCAATTACTGGTAAAACGGTAACATTGAGCACGTGGCTCGAACCTAGGTTAACAAATATCTAGACAAAGAATACCAATTTAACCATGCCCTGAAAATGACAAATAAACCAGAATATTATTATTTAAACAAAGTATTTTCACCAAAAGGGTAATTAGATATTAGAAATTACAAAATGAACACTTACGTTTAAGGAGCATCTAGCCGGACATGTTAAACGATCGGCCGCTGAGAAACAAGTGGAAACCGGCCAACCGGACCGACGAGAGCTGGAACAAGGAACGAACGAGTCCGAGACCACGGCCACCAAAGTAAGCAAATCGCAGGGCACGAGCGGTCTCAGGCAGCCCGGCAGACCACGACGAAAGTAACCAAAATGTACCGGTCAAACGACTCGGTACAACCTCCCTCTGCAAAACCTCAACACACCCAGGCAGGGGAGAAAACTCGATACCTCAGGGACCCAAACAGAAGAAGAAGAAATCTCAAAAGAGTGGTGTTCTAAGGACGCCAAAGAGAATCTAAGAGGGGAAAACCCTCGAACAGGGAGTGAACTACCCTGACGGTCGGGCCCGACCAGAAAAGAGAGAAGGAGACTCTCTCAGAACAGCCACCTAGGGTGCCGAGGTGATCAATCTCCTTGCCCCAAGAAACCCCCAGGAACACCAACTCCTGGATCAACCGTTCCCCAGAAAGCCTTAAGCTGGGACACATGGGCTCTCCTGAACACCCTGCCTGACTGGGGATCAACCAGCAGAGCAGTCATCGGTGACAAAAACCTGTCGATGCGGTGGGGACCAGACCACCGATAGCCCAACTTTGCAGCTCTTCGTTCCGTGGCCGAACTGACCGGGTGAGCCTGACAAAGAACCAGATCTCCAACCTGAAAAGGGTTAGGAGTACGACCCTTATCATACCTCCTCCTTATTCTCTCTCTAGCACGTAGCAGGTTGCGCCGAGCAGCCCGCCACATGGACACTACGTCAGTGGCACCTAGCGTAGGTAGAAGATCCTCTAGCCTCCACAAGTTGGACAAAGGGTTGTTAGGAGGGTAGCCATGTAGAATTTCGAAGGGAGTGGCATTGTGACTCTCATGCTTAGAAGAATTGAAAGCAAGCTGGAGCCAAGAGAGACTCTCATCCCAGGTGTTCTGATTCTCAGCATGGAAAGTAATAAGGGCAGACCGAAGATTGCAGTTGAACCACTCTGCATGAGAAGGCTGTGGGTAATACGGAGTGGTAGTCACATGCCTGATACCATTGCCAAAACAGAACCTACGAATCTTGTGTGAGGTAAACTGGCTACCGTTGTCGGACACAAGAGTAGAAGGTATACCAAAGTGCTGGAAGAGTTGGGACTGGAGAGCACGGATGGTGAGCTTAGCCGTAGCACTCCGAAGTGGGAAAAGCCAAACAAACTTCGAGAAAGCATCCACACAAACAAGTAGGTAGGAGCTACCTGACTTGCTACGGGGAAAAGGACCCACGTAGTCGATGAACACTTTCTCAAAAGGACGCTCGGCCACTTCAGAAGATAACAACCCTAACTTTGCATTCTGACTAGGCTTGCTGAGAGAGCACAGGTGACAAGCCCGCACTCTGCCAGCAACATCCCGGTCCATGCCCTTCCAGATGAAATACCTACGAATCTTAGCAATGGTGTTATGAATGCCAAGATGACCGCCCACAAGAGAAGAGTGATAATATTGAAAGACCATCGGTACTAGATGACTAGGCAGCACTACACGGGGTTCACCCCTCTGTCGAGGACGGCAACAGAATACCCCTTTGGACAGAAAATAGGGAGGGTGGGCACCTCCCTCTTGAAGCTCACCTAAGATGACTGACAGCTCAGGATCTTTCTGCTGATGGGACAGTAGGTCGTCTAAAGCCAGAGGAAAATCCAGAAGAACAGCACCACACTGAGAAACAGCCTCAGTAGGTGGATCACTGGGTTCGTGATATATGCGGGAAAGAGCATCCGTGATGACATTCTGGGTCCCCCTAAGATGTTGGACTTGGAAATTAAAAGCAGAAATTTTGACCACCCAGCGACCAATTTTTCCAAGCTGTCTGGGATGGGCAAGAAGCCAAGGTAGTGCCTGATTGTCAGTCTCCAGCAAGAACTCAGCGTGTTCCAAGAAACGCCGAAACTTGTCCGTACCAAAGACAACAGCCAGACACTCTAACTCATAGATGGAAGAAGCTTTCTTTTCCTGGTGAGACAATGTCCTCGAGGCAAAAGTGATGGGCTGCCTGACCCCATCAAACTCCTGAGAAAGAACAGTGGAGAATGGCGGAGGAGGAGGCATCAGTCTGAAGAATGAATTCTCTGCTAAAATCAGGCATACGCAGGACAGGAGGTTGCATGATAGCCTCCTTGAGAGCATCAAAGGCAGTCTGCTGAGCTTGGCCCCACACAAAAGGAACACCTTTCTTTCGCAACTTGTTCAACGGGGCAGCAAGCTCGGCCATGTTAGGGATGAACCGACGGTAAAAATTCACCATCCCCACTCCCCACAAAACGGGCAATCCCCTTGGCATCTCTGGGAGGAGGAAAATGCCGAATGCCCTGGGTCCTCGCAGGATCTATGCAGACGCCTCGAGAAGATATAAGATGACCCAAAAAAGAAATCTCAGGACGAGCAAAAGTGACTTTCTCTGGATTGACGGTAAGGCCAGCTGATTTAAGGCGACTAAGAACTTCCTCCAGATGTTGCATGTGTTCCCCGAAAGTCTTACTGTAGACAAGAAGGTCGTCCAGGTAATTGAATAAAAACCTGAATTTCACATCATGGAAGATGGAATCAAGCAGACGAGTGAGAGTCTGGGCACCCACAGCAAGACCCATAGGAACGCTAGTGAACTGATAGAGATTCCAGGGAACACAGAAGCTAGTCATAGGCCGTGATTCCTTCTTCAATGGAATCTGATGGTAGGCCTGGTTCAAATCAAAAACACTGAAAAACTTAGCCTTACCGAACCAATCAAACGCAGAATGCAAATCAGGCAGAGGTACCGAGTCAATCGCGACCTTAGTGTTGAGCCTCCGATAATCCATCACAAGCCTAGATTTACCATTAGGCTTGGGCACAAGAAAAGCTGGACTAGCATAAGCGGAACGAGACGGTTCAATCACATCCTTGCTCAAAAGATCTTCAATCATAGCCCTCATAACCTCCATCTTTGGGGGAGCAAGTTTGTACGGATGACTTCTAACTGGCTGAGAATCGGTAAGGTGGATCTCATACTCCAGAAGAGAAGTGACCCCAAGCTCAGGCGTAAGCACATCAGGAAACCGCAAACACAGCCTCCTAATGGCCTCCGCCTGCTCAGGGGGGAGATGACCGACTAGATCCACCTTGGGTTGTTTGGGCTCACAACCCACCTCTCTGACTGCAGGAGGGCAGTCAGAATCACCTACTAGAGGCACCAAAACTGGCCGATTGAACTTGAAAAACATCTGGCGCTTCTGGAGGTCAAGCACCATACCACTTTTAGAAATAAAGTCTGCCCCTATGATACAAGAAACCGTCAGGACCTTGGCAACAATAAAACCCCACCTCCAGGAAAATCCTTCGATCTTAAATTGTAAAAACGCCTTTAGAAGTATAGGTAGAGGAGTTTGGGATGCCATCCAGCAAGTAATAGAAGAAGGCTCGGTGTGCCTGACAAGTCCTAAGGCGTCAAGGGACTCAAAAAGAGAAAGGCTGATGATACTGCATGCCGAACCAAAATAAAGAAGGGCTCGACACACCGTACCACCAAAAGAGACAAAAACGCCAGGACACACCGAGGTGACCGCACTAAGTCCCAGGGAAGCCATGCCAGCAATGCCGAAAAATCCCAGACACTCCTGCTATGGGCACGTGTCAGAGGCAAATGGCCACGGTCACTCGCAACAACGCGGGGAGCTACTGTGGAGGCAACCCCCGCGCTGAGCGTTTCCCGCCCCACGACCTCGAGCACGTGGACAGTCACGACGAATGTGACCAGGCTGGCCACAAGCAAAACACAAAACAGGCGGCCTAGAACCGCGACCATCCACTGGCTGACTCACACCTAAAGACATAGCCGGTCGACGGGTGGGGAGAGCATGATGACCCTTGCTGGTCTGAGAACTGCACGCTGCGCGAAACGATGCACAGCTGACGCAGCTCCCGAAAAGACGAAGGCACACCAGCAAAAACTAGCCTACACCGTTCTTCAGGAGAAATTCCATCCAGGATGACACGAACGGTTTCAGCTTCAGAAAGTGTGAGGCGCAACGCTTGACGAGCTTCCTTGATAGACGAAACATAGGCTGCCAGAGACTCGCCCCTACCCTGCGACCGATAAAATCTGTCCATGACCAGCCTCTCCCTGAGTCGAATGGGAAGAAACGACGACAGTAACTCTCGATGGAACGAGTCCACCGAGGCATCACTGGCCAAGACAGAACTCAGCACCTTCCCAACAGGACCTCTGCAATAAGGGAAAATCAGACGAAGCCAGTCCCCAGCCTGCATGCCGGGCATCTCACTAAGTCTGAGAAAGGCCATTAGAAACTTCAGAAGTTCCTCAGGATCCATCCCATCGATCACAGGGAGATTCTGAATCATGGGCGTCAGAGGGTTAGGTAGCTTGTGGTAGCTCAGCTGCAGAAGCGAAGGTGAACCCAAAGGTTCCAAAGATTCGGCTCCAGAGCCGAAGCAGAAGGAACGGCAGTTGGAGCCGAACCACAAGCGACCTCAACAGAAACGCCTGCAGGCTCAGAAGGAGCCTCAGGCACAGTGAGAGCCATTGTCCCAGCCTGCGGCCTCGACACGTTGGACGACAGCGAGAAATTAGGCCGCTGACCCAAACCCGTAGGAGTCGTGGAACCGGAGAGTGCCTGAAAAATCTCTTCAAGCCTAGACACACTCTCCAAGATCAACGCCCTATCCGACGGTTCCAACCCCGATGCCCGGTTGACCATCCGTAAGCGGGCAAGCAGGTGCCCCAGACGTGCAAGGTGGCCGGCCCGGTCACCACCTACTGGAGGTTCCAACTGCAAATCTTCTAACACCCCTTCCCAATCTTCCACCTTACGTTTACAAACCCCCAACTCCTCCCCAACCTCCAGTAGATCAGACCAATCCACCACCGTACCCGCGGACAACTGCTCCCGCAGCAACCTCCGGAGATTCAAAACATCACCCTCCGGAGTCACCCCACGCGACCTCAACTCAAAAATAAATTCCTCCTTCACTAGGAGGGCAACATTCTGCAGATAGGCCATCTCGAACGCAACAAATCTCAACAATACACAAAAAACGACAACTCCAGGGTCCAAGACGAACAAAACCCTCAGCCTACCGAGCCACTGCCGACCACTCCAATCCACCCATGAAACCCATTCATCCAAGTAACCAAGCGGATTGCCTATTTTTTTCTTTTTTCTTTTTTTATAAGTTAAATAATTTATTTGGTTTTTTAATTGTTTTTGTTTTTTAAATAATTATTTATTTGTTTCTTTTTTTTTCTTTACGTATTACCAAGACCACCAGACGGTAGGATGGCCAACAATGACCAACTAACTACTGGCAAACACCCACCGTCAACAACCAAGAGAGAAATAGTTTTTTTTTGTTTTTTTTTTTTTAGACAACCACGCTCTGCTACCAATTGAGACCCATCCCCCCCCAAAACTGGAAAGCGTGTCAACTGGGGGATGACTCAAAACAAGTCAAGCGATGGGATCACGGGTGGCAGTTGGAGGGTGAAATTAAAACTCAGCAGCTGAGCAAAACTAATTTTACTATCAAGAAAACAAAAAAGATAATAATCAGACTTGGCAGAAGGCCACAATATCGATTGCACTTAAATAAATAACAAGAAACACTTAAATTAACAAGATAATGACAAAAGCGACAAAAACAACTAACGCTACAAATAGCAAAATGCAACAGTTACAAACTGCATGGCCTATCTGCAGCCTAGCCTGAGACACCCAAAACGTAAGAAATTAAAGACCAAATTAAAAGTGAAAAATTTATAAAAATTTTGGTATCACCAATTAACCCCGGCAATTTTGCCCACATCCCATGATTCCACCGAGGCCAGGGAGTAAGCCGGAATCCCTGGGCAGCTCCGAATAGGATGTTAAGTAAAAGTACAATAATCCCCTTTTGGTGAAAGTTTAAAAAGTAAACAATTTAAAAAAAAATATACCACGGTACCGTTCTATTATCCCCTGACATCAATAATACAATTCACGAAATAAATAACACTAACTAAATCACTAGGCCTAAACATACAAATAAATAATACCCTAATTTAAACAGTATATTAGAAAATCTTAGCCATACAAAATAATTACGGATTTAAATTAGTAAAAAAACCCTTTAACAATGGTGCCTAACTACAATAAAATTTAAAGAACATAACAAATGAATAAACTACTTTAAGACTAATAACAATAAATTGCAACATTAAAAAAAAAAAATAAATATGTATATATGTTCCATGGCTAATCCTGAAATGTATCTGGGCAGTTCTTAGGCCTAGGCCTCATTAAACAGTTCCGCAACATTTTTTCTTCTTTTTTTTTATATTTCACTTTTTTTTCTCTTTTTAAATAATACACCATCAAAACCCCCAGCTCAGCCGCCGGGAAACAAAAATGGAACGCACTGACCTGAGGACTGAAGAAAATAACCCAGATGTAGGGATGGCAGCTGAGTCGCAACATGGGCTCTACGACTTGGTCCTCAGGCCAGGCTGGCAGTGTAGAAGGTCGAACTTTGCCCGGACGACAGGCTGAGGGTTAAAACGTCCTACTTAAGGACCCTGGACTGCAAGGCCAAACCACAGCACATTAAAAACAGTACAGCCCAAAACCAAAAATACTACACATAACAACTAATAAATATAAGGGTGCATGATTTTGCAAAACTGAATATGAAGAGACAAACAAGAACATGAGTGGAGCAAACAAGACAATGAAAGATTAACTTTAGGCTATGAATAAGTTAAACCAACTTACAATTTAACAAATTATTATAAAAGACGTATGGAACTAGAAAAATGACAAACTGAAAACTAGGCTATAGATACGGAAGCAATAGGTTATAAAATGAAAATCAAACTAAACAGATAGGCTAGGTTATTGTCAATGAACAAAAATAGGGTAAATCGGTAACTCAAACAAAAAAAAAAAAGGCTCAACCAAACATTATACAGAACTACCATTAAATATAAAACCAGATATAATGAAGCAATTACTGGTAAAACGGTAACATTGAGCACGTGGCTCGAACCTAGGTTAACAAATATCTAGACAAAGAATACCAATTTAACCATGCCCTGAAAATGACAAATAAACCAGAATATTATTATTTAAACAAAGTATTTTCACCAAAAGGGTGATTAGATATTAGAAATTACAAAATGAACACTTACGTTTAAGGAGCATCTAGCCGGACATGTTAAACGATCGGCCGCTGAGAAACAAGTGGAAACCGGCCAACCGGACCGACGAGAGCTGGAACAAGGAACGAACGAGTCCGAGACCACGGCCACCAAAGTAAGCAAATCGCAGGGCACGAGCGGTCTCAGGCAGCCCGGCAGACCACGACGAAAGTAACCAAGATGTACCGGTCAAACGACCCGGTACAAACCGGAGAACCGAAAGCCGGAACCACGGAACAGACCAAGGCTTTAGCCAACGGCCATGAAAGTAGCAAGTTGATAGCACAGGAGTGAACTCAGGCAGCCTGGCAAACTAAAGTAGAGAAACCAAAAATATACTTCTTAAAAGACCCAGTACAAAAGTTAGTAATTTATTATGATATGCTATTATAAAAAATCAATAATAAAAAATGAAATCAAATTATAGCAAAACATAAACATTTCGATTTAAATTCACATAGGTGAAAACGAATCCATATAATTTAAATATACTACAATTCAATATACTTTCAGCACCAACGATTGAGTCCTACGTGGTTTCCCCATTCTGTGAGACTCCCACCCACTAAAAACTCTTCGGTTCAGGCATTACCGTATTTAGTCTCAGGTAAAGTGGAAGAAGAACTTCTTAGTCCCAACTTCACCTGATTAAATATATACTTTTTAAATTAATTTCATTATTTCTCTTTTGGAACCGTTGTAAGCATTATTTGACGACGATCCTACTCATGCCTACTTAGAGCTCCATATATTATTTTCACCTCTCAGATTTAGTTGTCCGGGGGAGTTATAACATTCCTCTTTTATTTTACCTTCAGAATAATTCATTTAACTTATTTAGCTTGTTGACCCAGTTCCACTAATCAAAGATCGTCTTCCGCACTAAGGTGTCCGGTAAGAGTTAGTCAGTGTTTATATCAAGCCTACATCTATGGTCTTTCCGTCTCTCACACTAAAAGAACGTGTGAAGTTCGACGGCTTCTTAGAATTCTCCATTGTCTGGACCTCCACCTTCCCCATGTTAAAGAAGTATGCTTGGAATTAACCGTAGCTGGTGAGGAAGTGGGTGAGGTGAGGGGGGCCTCCATTCCCCCAGCCCACCTTGTCTAACAGGTCTTCGATCAGGCATGTTGTCCATCTGTTCCTGTATCTCCTTACCATTGCCGATCACACTGCTGCATGCTACACTGAGCATCAGCAAAGTTAAGTGTGATCATTTAAACGAATCACATTTCAATGTACCGGTGGTCATGGAATAGACATTAAGGGAGAAGTCTGTGGACTGTAATGATCATCATACCTACTCAATATCCATAAGGTTCTTTAATGGTGAGGCTGACAGAAACTATCACACATGTTTCACTTTTGACAGGTCCTGGTGATCTTCAACAGGGACTGATACCATTGTTGGATATATGGCTCAAGCGTGGTACAATCGAACAGTGTTAATCGCAAACAAGGCCTTAATCGACTTAACGTGATTTAATATATCAGTTCCAAAGGATGATGAACGCTTCCAAGGTGTTATAATTTATAGCTTCATATGTTAAAAGGCTCTTGTTTGTTGTCATAATATAATGAGGAATGGTGTTATTGGGTAATAGGTACACTCTTAAGTGCGTTGAGTCTTAAACAAATGGAACTTAAACTTAAGTTGGCGAGCATAATTGCATTTTACTCCTTATCACATAAACAATTCTACTATGTTCCTGTTATTCTATGTAAATCATAGTGGTTTAACACGTCTTCTGAATTTTATAGAATTCATCTCCTTTAGGCTCATCCACTTTCTTTCATAGTTATTAAATACAATTAGATTGATTTTTCAATGTTTATGCTCAATATGGAATAATTTTACAAAGTCACTGTGCAAAGGAAAACACTTTTGCAGCAATTTGTTTATTTGTGTCCTTGAAATATATCTCCAAAATGTATTTACATATTGTGCCATCACAAATATGATACTCATGTTAGTTTTGTTTTTATACCGAAGTAAAAGTTGGTTTGAAAGCATGAATCTAATTTAACTTATATAATTTAATCTTAGAGTAGGTTACCCTCACCCTGGTTTGACTAGTGTGTTACATAAGCTACAAACTAACAGTTTGTGCAGTCTATCTAAACTTTAATAACATAAATTACGGCTTTATTAGATGATAATATTTTTAAAGTGACTTTAGTCAATTTAAGTAAAACGTTGCAGTAGATAACACACTTTAAGTGAAAGATAAACAAACTCTACCATTTACAAAAATACTTCATAACTCTTCAATTTTCAAGTGTAAAGTTAATGTGGAGCACTACGATTTCTTGTTTTTAAAAAAAATCTGACATTTAGTCTTGTAAAAAATGTACCGATAAATCTATAAAGTAAACTTTAGGTCAATATTATTACAATTACAAAAATGAATAAATAATGTCAAATTGGAACAGCTTCATTTAGAAAAATATCAATTAGAATCATGCCAAATCAAGGTAGTGATTAATAAATTTGTTTATTTATCATTATAATGAAAATAAGCAAACAATTAATTTCCGACAGGGCTATTTTTCAAAAATTGATTCAGCTAACTGTGTGGTGCAGTTAACTGAAGTATTATGGACTTCATGTTAACTGGTAGCCACTAGGTTGGATTAAACCTTTTTGGAATATCAAAGACAAATATACATGTGGGGGGAAGAAATTAAAAGCATTATAATGTACTTTATTCATTCTGTACATGCCCGGAATTCCTATATTCAAGTACAATTAATTCGATCATTTACCTTTATGTGAGTATTTTCCAGTTGCTCATCTCGTATGAACCAAAAATGATGATTGAAGCTATTGATTCCTTACATTCTAATTTGTTTAAAATTCAAAAGTGGTCAAAAGGAGATAGTCTCCCAGACTTAGTGTGAGTACGAATAAATTGGCCCATATTGCTTAGGCTGTGTTTAATAACAACAATTCTTCAGCCAGGAAATATTTAACATTTAACAAAAACTTTAATTTCTCAGTTAATTACTGTTCGATCTTAAAATTTTATGAACTATTATTTTTAGAAATAAGTTCTTAAACGTTTTTGTAACTTAGAAGTTTTTAGTAATTTAGGTTATTAAGATATGCAGCTTTTAAAAATGTTAAACGGTCGTCAATTTGATTCAAACTAATATACAATAATTAATTTTAAATGTGTACGAATAAAATAAAGACAAACATTCATAAAAATTTTTATGATTTTATTCTAAATAACTTCAGAGATATTAACCTTTTTGTAAAAATCCCAAACGTACAGACAAACAGATAACGGTGCGAGATGGACGATTTGTACACATTACATTTATTGTTTGTTTTAACCCAAAGAATTACCTCCTGAAGTTTGGCTGGATATTTACAGAACACTCTGAATATATTTGGTTTTATTATGGTTATATATTTATTATTTATATTCATACATAAATTCATGGTTAGGCCAGACTTTGTCTTATTAGTATTTAAGACTCGTGGAAAATTTAAATAAGAATATAAATTTTAAATTGAAAATTACAGTGTGGGTGAGTGGCCGTGACGAATCAAGGATTTGCGTTACCATTTTTATTGTCTTCTTGTTCAATAAATAATGTTTTCCATTTGTGCATTTTAATCACCCTAAGTAGTGTCAGGTATTTGTCTGAGGGCCAGTTACAACAAAGTGATCGAGTTTTAATATCAACATATTGATCTCCCACCACACAGATATTTCCAATGTTCACAACTATTCAACATCCATCTTTCCAATTCAATGAAGATCAGTTAATTTACCTAAAATAGTGTTAGAAGCATTACTAACTATGCAAATTATTGTTTGAGTTTCATCTCTACGATACCATGACTGATTGTTTACTATTCCCCGACTATATTTTCACTAGTTGCCAGCTGACTCAATCTGGTCCATACAATGGGGAAGGTTCGTTCCTCATATGACTGTTATTGAGTCTGACCCCACAGTCTTGTTCCAACCACCAAAAATCAACGCTCTGATTCATTTTGCTGAGAATTCTATTGAAACCAACTGTTAAGCTGATTGAAGAGGTGGTTTTTGGGGTTGAGTAACTAGCACGTAGTTACCAGTATATACATATTTGGAGTAATTACGATATTTGAGTGCTCCCTAAGTAGTCAAGCTTGAGATATGTGTTGAAATATGATGTAGAATATTGGAAAAATGAAACGTTGTAGTAATGTTTGAAGAGCCACCTCTACAAGGGAACTTGAAGATCCTTAATGCCTAAAACTGGACAGCGACTAATACATGATGGATCATAAGAATCCAGACCATTGATCTATCATTGAGCATAATTAGTAACCCATACAAAGTAACGAATCCTCTATAACAGTTACAGCCTAAAACTTTCAGCAGTCTAGTGAAGGGCCTAGCAGCTAGAATTTACAACTTTAATCTATGTCTTCGATTGTTGTGTTCTCTGAATTCCACCCTTAGCAACAAATTAATGAAAGTTCATTGGAGTCGCAAAGAACATTTTGATAGACACTTTAATTATGGACTGCCTTTAGGGATTTTTCTTAATCCTCTTTTATCTAATGTGAACCCTACTGACATCCCCACCTCATCATGGATATGTTCATCTAGGAATGACTTGGAGGGAAAGGTTTGTTTAGAAAAAGTATAGTAATTCCAGAATTGTAGCAATATGACCGAGATTATAACTATTGTATTCATAATAATGCTAACAAGTCTTCTTACCACCTATTATCACTGATACACTAATGGCGTTGTCTGAAACTGCTAAAATTAAATTGGCAACGCTTAAGGCTTTTTGATAAATAAAACAATAAATTTATAGATCATTGAAGAACACTTTGTAAATAAAATAGAACATGAAATAGTTTACTTATAGTAAAATAAAACATAATTCACGTTAAACTAAAATACAAATTAGTAGTGTAATAAAATCAATTGATATGTTCAATTTATATGTCGGCACTGGTGGCGCAGTGCTGTAACCCAGTTACTTAGGGGACAAAGTGATTGGGAGATTGTAGGTGATAGGTTGGATGCTCGGTCCTCTTAATACCGAGGCGTCCGCTTGGTGGTTGCTATAGGCGTGGACACTACTCGCCGTTCACACTTTAGTTGAGACTGTGGGCGCTGAATTGCCCATGCAATTGTAATGGAGCTTCCGCGCTACTAGCCAAGTACAAAACATTCACAGATTCTGAATTTATATTTGACAAATATACTTCTACGTTAGTTTTAAGTAGTTTTATGTTATTAATTTGTGCGTTGTAGTAAATTACCAAATATTAAAAATGTATAAAATAAATCAGTAATGTTGTTTTAATTTACAAAGCTGATTATAACTACAAAACATATTTACTCTAAAAAATCTTCGTCATTTTCAAATAAAAGAAATCTTACGAGTATTATATAACGTGTCAATTGTTTTGTTTTGATTTTTTTTGCTCATATTTTTTACACAAGCACACAGAATAAACAATATTTTACATACTATGTAAAAAGTATTTATTATACTACTGTAATTATTGAAATACAAATCGTTATTAAAAACAATTAAATTATAATGTATCGTAACACAAATACTCAACAAAATATTGAACACAAAACACCACAAAATAATAAACACAAACACTAAAAAAATAACACTTAAAACCACGTAAAATCAAACCTAGAAAACAACTACAATTTACACTAGCGAGAACAGCATTACAAACATCAAAACACCACAACGAAACACTGGTATAAGGGCGGAAAACAGGCACGGCTATTTTTGGCTCATGCATTGTATTGAAGGTCAATGTCATGGACTTTCACCCCTTCTTTACCCCTACCACCCTTTTGTTTATTACTTATTTGTTTATTTTTAGCTGTAAACACTCGTCATCGAAGTTCTTTCATTTTGATTGTTTTGTTTTACGATTGAAAATAAACTCACATACAGAAGAGAATTTACTACTGTATTGTATTGGATATACTGGCCGTTTTAAATGTTTAAAATTGCATACGTCTTAAGTAATTGATTTAATGTCCAGTAATGTATATAATTTATATAATTAATGCGTAATAGATTTATTACGAGAACGTTCAACTTATTTACTTTAAATTATTATTAGTGTTTTCAAATTTAATAAATTAATGACAAATTATGTTGCCTTTATTAAATACACTTACTGTAATATATATTAACTGAGCTCTAATAAATACTCTGCTGTCGATATTAATTAATTTTAAATTCATTTTACATGAATTATGATTCCGACTATCGATGACAGTTACACTGAGAGCGATATAAAACGTCGTTTTTTTTATATGTGATGTATTTAGGATAGACAGTAGCGCGGCGACCGTCCATAGCCCACACAGTCTCAACTAAAGTGTGAACGGAGAGTAGAGAATGTGGTGTCCATGTTGGATGGGAGTTAGGGTTCAGATGTTGTGTAGGGAAGACTTAGTGTAAGTTTTATCAGTTAGCTGAAAATCAGACCAACACTACGTGGTTCGGATTCCACGTAAATCTGTAGGTCCCATAGTTACCCTGGCTATTGGGATATTAATAAATAGTCCTTTCTGAGCTAAGTCAAACTCAAATAGTTACAACGACTGCACTCGTTCATCTACAGTCATCACACTCATTCACCCCTCATATTCGCCCACATCTCTACGATCGGCGTCTTAGAAATTATTAATGAATAATAATTAATAATAATAAATAGGTTTAGTAATCACTTTAAATGTGATATGATTGTATTTTAGGCCAATGGGAGGATGTCATAGGAATTATGAATGTGAAATTGTTCACAGCGAATAGTACAGAACTGCATTTGTGTTCACACAAGGTAAAATATGCAAGTGAATCGTTTTGTACGATACAAATATATCACTATATATAAATTTTTACTATATAAATATAATCAGTAATAAGATGTTTTGAATATTGAACATATTTAAATTATTATTAACTCCAATTTCCATTTTGGGAAGATAAGACAATTCAATTTAACACAACTCCAATTTAGAGGGAAGACGTTCAAACTACGTTACAGTAACGAATTTATTCACTGGATGAAAGCTTCTCCAAGATTACCATTAACTTAGCAGACTACTCCATTTCTGAAGTGCTGTGACGTTAAACCTTGATGGACACATTTTAAGGTTCATAACAATTTATGAAATACCCAATCTGGTTAGATGGGCACTTCAAATCTTTTACAACTCAACCAAGTTACATTATTAAATTTCTTTTAGTGTTTTGTTGTTTATGAGATATACAGTTTTGACATGTTTTTGAGAACAGTCATAAATTATAAGTGACCTTTTTAAATAGTTAATTAGTTTTGAGAATTACTTATTTACGTAAATGTAAAGTTTCTTGAACAGGTTCGAGTAAAACTCATGTTGAATAAGAATGATAAGAATAAGAAGAATGTATTCCCAAAATCGTTGAATCTAGACAATGCAATGACACTGGAATCTCGGTTGAGGGGGACTATAATGACGGGGCAGTCCTTCTTGGTATTTTATTCTGAAAATTATTTAGTGTGATTTTGACTTTTCCAGGGATTCAACATTTGTAGAATTATTCAATAATTTAGATTTATTGAATAATTCTACAATCACTGTCTAATTACTGTCAACCTAGTTTAGTCTAGTAATTATATGATTGGATGCCCCGGATATTTTTATAATAAAATAGAGCCATAATCATTAAATTAATTGAGCCTTGGAATTTATTTAATTTAATTAATTTAAATTCTTGGAGTGAAGAAATCATACAACTGCGGTGAGACTTGGAATGCATGAACGACAGGGCTCCTTAGACTAAATGAGTACGATTATTCGTTTAGTCACTTCTTCATTGTCTTACTTAAAGTATATTCTAGTATATTCTGTGTTTAAAACCTTGTTTGTGTGTTGTTACTGTATATGTTATGTAGTAATGACATATAAGAACATATAACCTTTAAGAATATAGATGTTTATTTATATTGGTTCTTTCACTAAGCATGCATAATCATAATTATTTTGCATTCTTGAGAGTGGCCATTACGCTTAAGATCCTTTTATATTGTACTTAATTATTCTCATTTAAACCAATTGTTTTCTAAATATAGTCTCTATTGTCAAATAACTTGTAGGCAACCTATTATTAGATACGTTGTTAATGTTTTAATTGAAAGTGTTCCTACAGACCGTTCTGCATTGTATGATTAAGTGCTTTTTAAGCCCATCCTAAAACTTTTTTTACATTAAAAAATAATATGTACTTGTACACTTTACCTCTTGAGTTTAGTGAATGAGAGTCATTTAATCATATCATATGGACTAGTATACAGATGTATACACCTGTTAACAGTTTGAATTCAGCTTTAAATAAAACTGTTTGCTAAATATTTCTATATTTACATAAATGTGGTTAAGTGATAAGGCTACAGTTACAACCTTAACTCGAGTGTACATTTCACTCTCTAATTCACATTTATTACATTGAGCGAATAATACAAGCAGTCTCATGATAATATTTAGAACTATATTATTACTGTACAAATAAATAAATATATATATATATATAATTTTATGTTTATATCTGTTATAGTAAATATGCGCAATCTACCAGATGTGTGTTTCCTTTTTCAGCATAACGGAATAACAATAATCTTTAAAGTAAACATTATTTAAGAGAAGTTCAAACATGAAAGCAATAATACTCGGACTAGTATAGCACTAGATATTAAGAATTATTTATTGGTTTGGCTCGTATTTTAACTATTTAACCTAATTTTAATTGATAATCAAAATATATTATTCTATTAAGGACCTTATCTAAGTCCAAAGCATACTTGTTTTAGTATAACTTTTATGAACAACAACCTAAATTTCTAATATAAACACAAAGTAAATTAAAACTACTTAATAGCTAAGGCCTACTATTCAAAACACCAATTACAACTTAGAGATGATCATCTATGTCAATTAGCATAGCCTATAGAGAAATTAGTATGGCACAGAGAAATGATAACATTATAGTGTAGCCTTAGTAGTATATTCAGTATACAACTAGCCAGGTGATAGATGCACGGTAGTTTATTAATGAGTTCTCGATATTTACAACAAAGTATTAAATCTATGAACTAATTTAACTTGTACATTATAACTTGGAGGATGAAAATCACAATTTTTACATGTTTGTTGTTAGAAACTTAACTATACAATAAACATGGCATACAACTGGGAGACCGCATAATCAGAAGACTGACAACCGGTGTCGGAAGTGGGGATTTGGTATGAGTGACTATGAGTGCAACAGTAAATGATGTATGTTTTGACAGAGGCTTTTATGTGGGATGTATGTTTTAGATTTTTATATAGGGATGACGTTTGCTATACATTTTTGTAATGTCATTGCAAATAAATATTTGATTTGATTTGACATTTACTTGAGAACAAAATCAAGTCTTTAGGACAAAAATATTACTTATGCTTCAAAATTTATTGTTTAATCGTGCACATTTTTCTTATATATACAATAAACACTTATGTGAAAATATGGGAGCAGACTTAAAGGAAGGGTGGTTAGAATATGTTACAGTTCTCGATGGGTCTGGCTTCTACAGTTCATTACAAAGCAACGTTCAACTGGCGAATCTCACAATTTCAGAAAAATGAGTTCAGTAAACATTTATTTAGACTTTCATTGAAATAACTTTGAAGTAAAATATTTGTAACTCTGCCATAAAAGATAGGAAAAGCATCTGGACTGTATTAAATATTTTTGTTATAGAAAAATATGTATCGTAATATTAATCAGTAAATACTTGATCTTGTGTTTATATTGGGTCTTAGTTGCGATGTTCGGCGTAACTGTGAACCCAGTCAACATTGGGGTGGCCTCACATATATAATATTGACACATGAAGTTCAAGTTTTACTGTGAATGTTAAATCTTTTAAACTAAAAAAATCTAATATCGATGTTAAGTATTTCTTTCTTTACAGCTAAATGGGATTTCATTTTGTAACCAACAACGGCTATATTAAATAGTATATGTTAAAGCATTATAATAAAGAATCGATAAATCTAGCAATTGAGAAAGCATATAAACATAACAGTAACAATTTAACATTCTCGTACGTATCCTGAAGATTCTATGATGTCATAACATTTTGATCATGGTAGTTGCATATTGATACGGATCACGTATAGTTGCATATTGATTACCGATCATGTATAGTTGCATATTCATCACGGATCAAGTAGGCCTGTAGTTGCATATTGATCACGGATCATTTATAGTTTCATATTGATCACGGATCATGTATAGTTGCATATTGAACACGGATCATGTATAGTTGCATATTGATCACGGATCATGTATAGTTCCATATTCATCAGGATCATGTATAGTTGCATATTGATCACGGATCATGGTAGTTGAATATTGAACACGGATCATGTATAGTTGCATATTCATCACCGATCATGTATAGTTGCATATTCATCACGGATCATGTATAGTTGAATATTGATCGTGGATCATGTATAGTTGCATATAATCACGGATCATGTATAGTTGCATATTCATCACGGATCATGTATAGTTGCATATTCATCACCGATCATGTATAGTGCATATTCATCACGGAACATGTAGGCCTATAGTTGCATATTCATCACGGATCATGTAGGCCTGTAGTTGCATATTGATCACGGATCATTTATAGTTTCATATTGATCACGGATCAAGTATAGTTGCATATTGAACACGGATCATGTATAGTTGCATATTTTTCACGGATCATGTATAGTTGCATATTGATTACCGATTATGTATAGTTGCATATTCATCATGGATCATGTATAGTTGCATATTGATCACGGATCATGTATAGTTCCATATTCATCAAGGATCATGTATAGTTGCATATTGATCACGGATCATGGTAGTTGAATATTGAACACGGATCATGTATAGTTGCATATTCATCACCGATCATGTATAGTTGCATATTCATCACGGATCATGTATAGTTGAATATTGATCGCGGATCATGTATAGTTGCATATAATCACGGATCATGTATAGTTGCATATTCATCACGGATCATGTATAGTTGCATATTCATCACCGATCATGTATAGTTGCATATCCATCACGGATCATGTAGGCCTATAGTTGCATATTGATCACGGACCATGTATAGTTTCATATTAATCACGGATCAAGTATAGTTGCATATTGAACACGGATCATGTATAGTTGCATATTGATTACCAATCTTGTATAGTTGCATATTCATCATGGATCATGTATAGTTGCATATTGATCACGGATCATGTATAGTTGCATATTCATCAAGGATCATGTATAGTTGCATATTGATCACGGATCATGGTAGTTGCATATTGAACACGGATCATGTATAGTTGCATATTCATCACCGATCATGTATAGTTGCATATTCATCACGGATCATGTATAGTTGAATATTGATCGCGGATCATGTATAGTTGGATATTCATCACCGATCATGTATAGTTGCATATTGATCACGGATCATGTATAGTTGTATTTTCATCACCGATCATGTATAGTTGCATATTCATCACGGATCATGTATAGTTGCATATTCATCACGGATCATGTAAAGTTGCATATAATCACGGATCATGTATAGTTGCATATTCATAACGGATCATGTATAGTTGCATATTCATCACGGATCATGTATAGTCGCATATTGAACACGGATCATGTATAATTGCATATTGATCATGGATCATGTATAGTTGCATATTCATCACCGATCATATATAGTTGCATATTGATCACGGATCATGTATAGTTTCATATTGATCATGGATCATGTATATTTGTTTATTAATCACCGATCATGTATAGTTGCATATTAATCACGGATCATGTATAGTTGCATATTCATCACGGATCATCTATAGTTGCATATTCATCACGGATCATGTATAGTTGTATATAATCACGGATCATGTATAGTTGCATATTCATAACGGATCATGTATAGTTGCATATTCATCACGGATCATGTATAGTTGCATATTCATCACGGATCATGTATAGTTGCATATTCATCACGGATCATGTATAGTTGCATATAATCACGGATAATGTATAGTTGCATATAATCACGGATAATGTATAGTTGCATATTCATCACCGATCATGTATAGTTGCATATTCATCACCGATCATGTATAGTTGCATATTGATCATGGATCATGTATAGTTGTATATTCATCACCGATCATGTATAGTTGCATATTCATCACCGATCATGTATAGTTGCATATTCATCACCGTTCATGTATAGTTGCATATTCATCACGGATCATGTATAGTTGCATATTTATCACGGATCATGTATAGTTGCATATTCATCACGGATCATGTATAGTTGCATATAATCACGGATAATGTATAGTTGCATATTCATCACCGATCATGTATAGTTGCATATTCATCACCGATCATGTATAGTTGCATATTGATCACGGATCATGTATAGTTGTATATTCATCACCGATCATGTATATTTGCATATTCATCACCGATCATGTATAGTTGCATATTCATCACGGATCATATATAGTTGCATATTGATCACGTATCATGTATAGTTTCATATTGAACAAGGATCATGCACAGTTGCAGGTTAAAATAACTTATTTCAACCGTAAATTGACCTTATAATACAAAATGTTCTTATATCTTAGAGAAATAAAGATACAATATTTTACAGATGAAAATGATTAATTTATAAAATGCTCAGGGGAAATTACAGCGTTTCTTGAAGTCAGAATGCACATATAAAACTGTAACCATTTGTTTTAGACGTTTAATCTGGCCATTCGTGGTAAGCATGAATCACCCAGCTGAATACACTAACACAAGTTTTGTATGACTCCTAACTGTAGAGAGATGTCTTAACAAGTAAGTTTTGTAGTCTTATTTCTTTAAATCGCCTTTATTCTAACGTAATATTTTCTTTAGTATACGTTGCAATGGTTTTAAAAATAATATATGAGCAACGGTTTTAAAAAGATTATACAAAATAATCCTTTACAATTGATAAATACAATAATTAACACAGATTTGTTCCCGTGATAAGTCCCTCTATAGAATTAAAATCGTGGTACTTTGCGAGAAATTTGACACATACTTGTTTTTGTTTTATATATAGTACATTAAATGAGCTTAACCTCACGTTTGTCTGCACAATGATTAAATTAAAATAAGTTATAGTTTCCTAAATGGCGTAACACTATAACCCAGGTTCTAGGGGGTTAAGAACTACGAGGCTTGTAAGTGATATGTTCCGATCTTGTTCAGTTGAGACTAATTGTGTAAGAGTTCAGAGTATATATTTCGCCCAAGAGATCCATTTGTTTGTTCATACTTTGGAGTGTGTGATCAAGTGGTCAGATGTGCTAATATTGCAAACAGGATTCACAGCCTAGATTTTTTCACAATGACCACTTTGTCGATGGTTTAGAACTATGAAGGTCCATCCACTACATTCGGTTTTACGTTCACCTGTCAGTTCAGGCCTTTTTAAAGAACGTCTCGCTACTACTTATATTAAACAACGGTGCATGTGTTCACCGGGTGTCCGCTACAAACCAGACGACATGATGCAGGTGTTGTATACTATAAATAAACAAATGTAAATAAGAAATTTAAATAAATTATATATTACTTGATAGTTTTTATTCCTAATGACTTAATTATTCTTTCAACGCTAAATCCAAATTTTTATTCATAGAATTGCACAACGAGCCCATTTTAGTGCATTTAAACGATATAGATCCCGGTTTTTATTAGTATTATGTTAGTTAGTATACGTTAGTTATTACTATTAACATAGTATTACTATGATAGTATTTATCTATGATAGTAGTACTTGTTCTTATATTAACATTTTAAAATTGTCATCTCGAGAAATTACGATTTATGGTTTTAATTGGATCCATATTAAGTATCTACAAGTAATGGTTGTTGTTTTCTACATAATTTATTCGTGTTTTGTATAATTTTATTTATATCGTCTTACTTATTTCAAGTATGTCATAGTATTTATAGGCCTTCCAATATTAAGTGAAACAAAATAAACTAGTTTTAAAACTGGGTATACAAGAAAGAACACTCAGATGTTATTTATGTGTGTCCAGACTGGGATTTAATGAATTAATTAATACATTAAATGTCGTATAGGGTAGAATACCATTATATAAGTCTTAACTTATTGCCACTTTAATTGAAGTATGTTTTCATGAAAAACGAGTGAGGTAAATTTGCACCAACTTCAATGCACGAATAAGGATTATAAATTCTTTATTAAAAAAATTAATGGGATGGATTAATTCAATTTTAAATGACCATTTATATGCTTATAATGAAGAGTGAGGCGGACCGACGTATTCTAGTAAACTCGTAGAGCGGAAACAAAATTTGATTTAAATTGTGTATGGCAACGCCATACTGACAGGTGAACGTGGAACCGACAGTAGTAGGAGCGTTGCACTTCACCGTTTCAACGAAATCTCTTCAATGTTTCAGTTCTTTTTGTCATTTGTGCACTTTTATTGTCATATATCTGTATACATTACATCCACACACAGGACATAGTATAAAAAGTAATACGTTTAGTTGAATTTAAATAATAATTTGAAAACAATCTCCATGATAGTTCAACCATTTTCAACTTTTAAATAAAGCATTGCATATTAAAAACTAGAAAATATCTTATGACAACATTACGGGAGATAAATGTAAATATTTAAACTAATTTACATAAATTAAAAGGTTGCCTTTAAAAATAAAATAAATTCTGTGATTTGGTAAAACTTGACATGGTGTTCCTATTTAACAATAAAATCTACTTTAACATTATTTTTCATAAATTCAAAACTTTTCTGAGATGAACTAAAATCTAGATTTATCTACTTAAGAATATACATTCTGAAAAAGGTGAGTAAAAAATAACAAATAACTTTTTGTTCTTAGTGAACTTGCAAGAGTATTTATATTTTTGTTTAAGAAGAGAGAAAATATTTTTTGCCAAAATATAACTGCACCACCTTAATAGCAACACGTTATCAATTAAATGATCACCATTAACTTGGACAAAGTTGGGAACTCTTCGGTAGGTGCTAGAATTCAGGTATTGTACAGGGAAGATAAATTAGTATAACTCTCGAAAGTTTGCCGTAAAACAGACAAAATACTCCACATCAAATAGTACGGTTCCCCAGGTAAGTTGTAAATTGGGCTATTAAATAAATGGTCGTTGCTAAGAACATGTTGACCTTTATCATTAACTACGACTAACTCACTCATCCGCAACACCTCTATTATTCCAAGTTCATATTCCACTATATCTTGACGATATAGTTTTGATATGGTTTTATCAAACTAGAGGAACAATAAAATAAGAGGACATAACACACCGTGACAGGTATGATAATTCCGTGGACATATGTCACGAACACCCCTCTCCTCTGTAACATATGGGTATGATAATATACCATATATCGTCTGCCTGTTGTACATTGTGACTCATTGCTCTTCGCTGACTGTAACTGGCCGGACGGCTTATAGTTTTGAATAGATTTAATAGTATAAATAAATTTAATCTATTTAGATAAAAAACGTCTGTTAAAATATAACTTTGATAAATTTATCACATGAAAGTGAATGATATTATAACTGGGTTTTGTTGAAAGTAAAACCTTTTGATCATTTATTTAAAATAAAAATTACAATTTTATTAATGACACAGTGATGATAAATGAATTTTACATAGAATTAATAATTACATTTTTACTGGGAAAAACTTATTAATAGTGTTGTTCAGAAGGGTATTTCTTAAAAATTCTTAAAATGTAACTCTTCGATGACAGCATAATTTTGAACAATGTAAACCTAATATAGCTTTCTAGTATTTTGGGGAAAGCATATAATTTATTCTGTTATTTTCACTGTTCATTAAATACTTGTAAACCTTCTCATAAATCTTATAAGTCATAGACCGAATATGAAATAATTGTTTGAAAAAAACGCCAATTGTAATAATATTATATCTAAGTAACCACAGTTAGTAACAGTTATTTTTAATAGCACCTAATTAATAATTTTCTTATATACATTTGTTTAATTGTTTGTCATTTCCAAAAGGATATCATATGACAACTTATGACATCGTTATTGAAATAAATCATTTGAATGAGAATTGACGCTCTGAAGACGTATTTTTATCTAAAACTTTTTTTCATTTAACATTTCTATAAACGTTTCAGGTTTAGAGCTATTTTATATTTTTTAACTGTTAAGTATTCTAAATTATGTAATTTGTTTTAATGTTTTAGGAATACTGTGTAAATGAAATTGTCTAATAATTATCGTCTCTAAGAAAATGGGCTTAACTTTATTTGAATATACTTTTTAACGAGATGGTCCTTTAAAAATATTTCAGCTGTCCCTGATTACTAATTTTAAATAAAGCCTACCCGACACTTCTTTCTTTACTTTAATAGTTACAATTTTCACTTTATACATTAAAATAAATGATTTTACTATAGAAGGTTTTCGGTTCTTTATTGTTTTACATACCGTGGCAAGTGTATTATAAGCCCAACTACCGGAAATGTATTTTGGACCTTTCAAATAATTTGTTTATTTAGTTACATATATTCCATTTTAAACAACTATACGTGTAAAACGTCCTAAGCATTGCAGATTTCTAGTTACAAGCATTGAAAATCGCATTGACATAGTTATATTGTAGTACCATAATTCAATGCCACTACAAACGACAAATTTGACAATGTATAGTTACTTTTTTACCTTCAATTCTCGTAGACGTAGACTTTTTAAACAATCTTTAAATAAAAATTCAACAATAAAAAATAACAATGATCTCACCTTTATACGTAATTTGCATATGTAGAAGTTTTACTGAAATTACAAACATAATTCCACGAGATATTTGCATAAGTTTTAATTTCTGACAATTATTTTATATTAATCCTAGATCGTGAGGAACGTAATAGTTTATGTGGTTCACAAAATCCATTCTAAATGCAACTTTTAAATTTATTCTGTTTCATTAAAATAAATAAAACATATTTTTATCATCAAGCAATCACAAAAAGGTTGGTACTAATCGACGCACAATGTTCTGTTCTATATATTTCAGATTTCTAATATTTTGCTATACAATTTTATAAACGTAGGAAATAAAATTAAAACGTGCAACAAGAAACTTCCACTCAATTACCGCCTGACGCGGAGGTCGGGAGTGGAAAAAATAATTACCATTTTTTATAATGATATTTGATGATGATCATTAATTCAAATTTGTTTTCACAATTATATGTGAATTACTGTGTAGACGTGTCACAGGTTAATTGTTTGTTGGTATCATTTCTTCTGTTTAATAAATATTCCGTGTCGATGTTTAGAATTTATAAGGTTGTTTTATTGTTTATTCTGTTTATAATTTATTATAATAGGTTGACTGGTGGTACAAGATTTTTTTATAAATAAAAAATAAAGATATTTTTGTTATTTCATAGTTGTTGTTATAGTTGTAAGGCAGTTGTATTACAGCTTTTATACTTGGCTTATTTTCTGTTAATTGTTATTTTATTACAATTTATCAAATAAATAAGTTTAATTTAAATTTAAGATTTTAAATTATCATTGTATATGAATTTGCAGTTGTAAATGGTATTGTATTTATGATTGTAATCGTTGTTGGATGGTGAGTGTGTTGATTATTGATAAATTAATAATAATAATAATTACTAATTAATGGTGTTTTATATTGTTTATTACACCTTCAGATTATTCACCACTAAACTTAAAGAGCTCAAATAATTTTTAATGAATTTCATCTTTTAGTTTGGTATGAAACATAAAATATTTATATTTTTGATATTGAGAAATATTTTACTATAAGGAAACAATCATGATTATTCCTTGGAATTTTATCCATCAGTTATTATAAAATTGTTACACTTTCTTTTCCTCTGACATATCCAATTACTTAGTACCATCTAGTCTTTGATTGTTGTACAGATCCATCATAATTTATTTTACAAATTCTTCGAAACGCATCTAATCTTTATTCCTTTTCCGTGGGAATATTGTTTCTTATCTAATTAATTATACTCTAGATGTGATACATTTATTAAATGTGACTGAATTATTTGCTATTTCAATCAATTATTGTGTTATTATTTTTGAACAAATAATACAGAATTATTGTATCAATATATTAACTAATACATGTTACCTAAAAATAAAAATATCTCCTCAGATATATGACGTGTAACAAGTACATTGTCTGTGGAGTGGCATCTACATGACAAGTATGTTCTCATAAAACACTGTCATATTAGCTTTGGTATGATAAATATACCAGCATTCGGCGTAGACTTTTATATTCGTATACATATATATACGAAGAAACTATTCATGTAAATCATGTTTTGGATTTTTAAACTTAATATTATCATAAACATGTCTAGTAATTAATGGTTTATCAGAATGAAACAATATTGACACTGTTAATTATATTCAGTGTTTTGTTTTAGAAGTCTTTGAATCTGTGGTGAGAGTACAGTTTTATAGTGTTAGTTTCTCTGTAGGACACTTCAAATTAAGTTTATTTTCACTTTTCTTTATAAATACAGTTTCAGACTGCTAAACAGTTTCATTCTGCTCAATTTGTTGTATAACTGTTAAGTAACAGAAAATCTTAAACAGGACAAAGAATATATTGCAGAAACGTATTTTGTTTATATGAATAATACTCAAAGTAGTTTATGTTTATGTCACAGTAAAACGTAATTTTAAACAATGGTAATTGTTTTACAAACAAGGACTCAGATATTGACACAGAATGAATGAATACACTCACTAGGTTTACGTGTGGTTCTGACTGTTCTTTCACAAGCTGAAGTCTTTAAGTATTGATGCGGTCACTCACCTTAAGTGTCCTCCACATGGTAAACCTAAAAAATCCTATAGTTCTCATTATAGTATTAACTAGTTTATTTACCTACTGTTCATGGAATGAACATTGTTCTGAATTTCAACATTTAACTGAATCTACTATAAGTTCATGTTCAAAAATGCAAACAATCATGCCCATAATTGAACATCAGCTCCAGGAT
Source organism: Stictocephala bisonia (assembly GCA_035578905.1). Lineage (NCBI taxonomy): Eukaryota > Metazoa > Arthropoda > Insecta > Hemiptera > Membracidae > Stictocephala > Stictocephala bisonia. Next base: position 6,109,118 of record JAQJVL010000013.1, read on the forward strand.
TAAGCCAATGCTCTATTAATATGACAATACTACTCTCAAATAACTCTTCAAATTCAATATTATGTCTCATTTCAATTGTCTGTCTTGTTAAATCTGTTTTCAGAAAATAGTAAATTGTAAATGACAAAAACTAATTATTTAATAAGACATTTTTTGTAAATTTAACTAATTCTTTGTGACATTTTTAAAACACGTCTACGTTCATTAAAACTAAAGTATCAAATATTGACTAAACGCACACTTTACGTTTATTCAATTCAACTGTCTAAAACATAAAGGTTTGCAAACGACCGAAGAAAATTAAAATTATTTAAATATTATTATTAAATATTAATTCATACTCCTGGAAATGGCAAGCGAATGAAATCAATGGCAGACCTAAAACATTTCATGGAAACCAAAAGGAATACAATTTTGAATAACTGATAGTTTTAATCAGTTTTATCTGTGATCACTAATTATCTTAGCAAGGGAGTATTTGGAAAACCCAAGTGCGGTTTCTGTATCAGTCACTCTCTATGTTTAGTATTACATGTATACAGGGTTGGGCAGAAGTCCTGAAAATATTTATTGATATCAAAACTAATAAAAGAAATGTAAGGAACGTTGTAGTTATGTACATGTATCTATACCAAACATATGGACATATTTTACTTGTTTTTTCATATCCAGGGGATAGTCCATGAAGGAAGTCTTAAAAATGTTAAATGTAAGTCTACCTCGAGTTACACCTAATTCTAAAGGACTTTGTTTGTAAAACACAAGAGTCCAAATCTGAGTTCAAAAGTATTACCCAGTCAGAAAATATAGCGTCTCAAAGAATTTAATGTCATATAACTAACACTGCTTAAGACAAAGGTAAGATAGTTATTATATATTGCTGCGTAGAACTATAATTTATCTAACTGAATATGATAAATTAAATTTCACAGAAAAATAAGTAACAAACTATTATAATAATATTCTTAAACTATTTTTAGTTAAACCTACTGCCAACAGTATTTTTAATAATATATTAACGTTATATTAATTGTTCTTTTTTATATTAGTTTGAAAACATATATATTTTTATAATACAGTCGTTTGTTACGGTTGTTAACAATCAACAACAAAATCAGCAACTGGGGCCTGAAACTGTTCAATAAATAGCCGTATAACTGAGAAGAATTAGTAATATGTCATTCAACTCTTTGAATTGCTGTATTCTGTGGATTGGTCATCCTTCCAGTTAGATAAATTATAGCTCTACGTAGCAACAGATAATAACTATCTTGCCTTTGTCTTAAGCACTGTTAGTTATATGACATTAAATTCTTTGAGTGGCTGTATTTTCTGACTGGGTCATCATTTTTACCTCAGATTTAGACACTGATATTTTAAAAACAAAGACCTTTAAAATAAGGTTATAATTCGAGGTTAAATTATAACGCGAGGTAGGCCTACGTTTAAAACTTTTAAGAATTCCTTCATAGACCATTCCCTGGACATGCAAAAAACAAGTAAAATATGTCCATATGTTTGGTATAGGGAAATGTACATAACTACAAAGTTGAATTAATTTTCTTTTAATAGTTTTAAACTTATTAAATACATTCCAGACTTTTGCCCAACCCTGACATTAAACTCTTTGAATGGCTGTATTTTCTGACTGGATCGTCCTTTTGACCTTAGATTTGGACTCTTGTGTTTTACAAACAAAGATCTTTAAAATGATGTATAACTCTAGGCAGGCTTACATTTAAAAGCTTTGAGACTTCCATCATGGGCCAACACCTATACAGATTGTATTCTATGTGAAATATAAGTAAAATATGTCTAAATGTTTAGTATAGGAACATGTACATAACTGAAAATTGTCATTACATTTATTTCAATTGTTTTAAAATTAATAAATATATTCTAGACTCTTGCTCATCCCTGTATATATTTTATTATGAAAGTATGTAATAGAACATTGTTATTTTAGTTATTTAAAATAAACCCTTAAGTATAATAAAAACAACTCAATTTGAATGATTTTGCTTCTATAGCCTACATAAACTGTTCTAAATGTACATAAAAATAAATTTCTATAAAAGTTTACTTTGAGTTAAGTTTAGTTTTAAAGCTAAGAATTAAACTAAAGACATCGACATTTTATAATTTAAAATAAATAAATGAATAACTAAAATAATTTCAGTCAAGTGACGTAAAATATTGAAAAGGCAAATAAAACCGTATGTCATATATTAAATATATAGTGTAATGGAAAATACGAGTCGAATTATAACCATGCAAGGTGTTTTACAAGATATCCAGACAGACAGTCAGGTGCACACTTTTAATCCTTTATTTTATATTTTAAATGACAAATAAAAAGATTAACGTCTTTGGTTTTTCTCTATTTCACTTGTAATATAATATAAATATTCAACTGTTTAAATTATAGCATCTATTTACATTATATTATCAATTAAAATAATAAACTACTACTAGTATATGTATTTGAAATGTACAATGCATCTATTCAGCACATATATAGTGCTAGTCTGGATTTTAGTAGTGTCTGTTCGTTCACGAGTGTTACAGGAACCCATTGCTGCCAAGAACATGACTTGTTTATATATACTTACGACGCAGTTCACATCATGAATGATTTTACTACTGACTAGATTTGTTTATTTTATGGAAATTGCTATGGCTTCCACAAAAATACTACACTTGATATAAATAAGGGGATAAAAGTGTTTATAGAACATTTTGTACGTGTAATAGATGGTATCGTTTCCCACTACATATATGCCATGATCAGTATGTGAGACTAAAGAGAGAACGAGCAATATAATTCAGTGCCTTCCATTCCACTCCAGACCCCATAACTGAGAATTGCTAACACGTAATGTTTATCTTTGTAGTTGACGTCTCCCTCAAACTTCATCCTGTAACCATGAATTGTATTTTAAATAATAAAGATTCAGAGTCTTATGAAAAGTGTGATATTGGACATAAACAAAGCTGATGAATGGTTGTAGGGTGAGACAAAGAGGCAATTGTACCGGTAATAACCATGCTAATTATTACTAAACAAATGTAATACCTTACAGTTAGTTAAATCACCAGTCATTGCACAATGTCCTACTATGTACTCTGTGTTTATTAGGGGACACTTACCCAAATCCATATTCAGGTTTATTAACATATAAAAGTGATTTCTAGGTTGAATGGTAAAATAAAATATTTTGTATGCCTTTAGGTGTGGATCGAGGGCCAATAGAAGATTGTGCACCGTCGCTGCTTAGTAACAAAACTGGCTTTGTGGTTGACAAAATTCACAATTTTTGTAGTTAGAAGGTACATAAAATATTTTCTCAATAAAATGAAAATATAGAAATTTAAAGTTCTGAGCATTTATGATGGATGAAGTGAACGTTTTATGACATACGCAGTTTGGACGAAGAGTGGATGTTTCAAGAGTTGTGTAGTTAAGGTGGAGGGGGTAAAAGTTTTATGAGTCATGAAGTTTGGCTGGGTGGGTGGATGTTTCAAGAGTCGTGAAGTTAAGGTGGAGGGGTTGAACGTTTTATGAGTCATGAAGTTGGGCTGGGTGGGTGGATGTTTCAAGAGTCGTGTAGTTAAGATGAATGAAGTAAACGTTTTATGATTTACGTAGTTTGGCTGAATGTGCGGATGTTTAAGTTAAATGTGTTTAAGTTAAGTCACCTTAATGTACTCGTGTAGTTAAGGTGGAGGGGGTAAATGTTTTATGAGTCACGAAGTTTGGCGGAAGGTGTGGATGCCTAAGAAATTCGGCGTTCATTCAAAATAGTTTGGTGATAATCTTTTATTAGGTGTAAGATAATTATAGTAATGTTATATTGTATCTTAAAGCGCCTAAATTAATATTGGTTTTAGTACCTTCTGAGAGAGTCTAACAAAGATACTTAAAAAAATTGTTACAATACATTTTGTGTAAAATTGTTATTTTATACAAAATAAAAGATGTATAGTTGAAAAAGCAAAATATTACATTTTAATCAAACATATTTTGATGCAATGTCTATGGCTTTACACCATTAATCTACCATCTTCCAAAAGAAAAAATCGGTTGGTTTGATAACCAGTGGACCCTTTATCATCATCCTAATCCATTATAAGTTGAGATTAGGGATTCAACCGTGACACAATTTCGGGTAAGACAAGGATTAGCTTAAAGTCCGTTAGCTAGACTTAAGTGCCTCATTGATGTAGATATTGTGCCTCAAACATCAGGTAAGGTAACAGGCAATTCTCTGTCACGGTATTAATAAGAATTATAAAAATCAGTATAAAACCATTTATTGTGCATTTGATACAATTTTGTATATTTTACATAAAATCGTGGTAATGATTAATGGTTTCTTATAGTTCTCAAAATGTTATTAGGTTTACCCTGTGATATTAGGTTTGTTTATCAACAACAGATACTGTTGTGGCATCAGACTATCAATTATCAATTTATTGTCAGTATTGTGGAGAGTACATTAGTAGGGTAAATGCACTTAAATATTGTTACGGGGTAGGAGATATACATAAGTATTTTAAATATTGTGCACTTAAAACATACAGCCCAAGGGAAAATATTGGAAACTCAGTGGATAATAATATATAAATATTGGTTCTGTTATTTATAATGGGATATAAAGTATACACCATTTAACCTAAAAATGTTCAAATTCAGAAATAGGATCGTGGTAGACAATCGTATGACCGTATTAGAAATATCAAACACTATTTAATGATAAAAGCAGGATTTATTAGTATTATTTAGTATTCAGTAAAAACAGTAGTACAGTTACAGTAGTAGTATGAACAGTAGTACAGTGGTATTTGTAATACCACTGTACGTGTATGGGCGGGCGGTTGAGTGCATACCACTGTACGTGGTATATATCACATGCTAACTGTGGTTAGTATTTTACTGTTGGTAGGTGCTCTATTAGTAGTCATAACTCCCCTATCAATAGTAGAGTATATATATATATCACATGCTAACTTTGGGTAGTATTTTACTGTTGGTAGGTGTTCTATTATTTTATACAAATATATAATATAGACTAATATTACTACATTTATCATATATTGAAATTACAGGTTCTTAGTATTTATAAAACAAAAAAAGGACCCATCTTTTCTAACCACGTTCTAAAATTAGCTTTTTTGCCCTATTAAACATTCCTGAACTGAATAAAAAGCCCTCTGAGCTAAAACAAATTAAATATATTTTTTGAATTTGTTATGATTTTAATTTTAAAGGATTCTGTTATTTAATAGGTGGGTAAATATCACCGTACGTGCATGGATGGGTTGGCGTGTCAGTACCACTATGTGTGTATAATTGGGCATCCCTAAGTAAGGGATTTGTAACTCCATCACTGTAGACTTATTTTGCAATAACGGTTCAACCAAATCATCATAAATATGAACAATTACATGAATGTCCATAAACCATGCTATGAACAATTACATGAATGTCCATAAACCATGCTATGAACAATTACATGAATGTCCATAAACCATGCTATGAACAATTACATGAATGTCCATAAACCATGATATGAACAATTACATGAATGTCCATATACCATGCTATGAACAATTACATGATGTCCATAAACCATTTTATGAACAATTACATGAAAGTTCATAAACCATGCTGTGGACAATTACAGGAATGTCCATAAACCATGTTATGAACAATTACACGAATGTCCATAAACCATGATATGGATAATACTAATTACCATAAAACATCACACTAATAATATGGTGATTAATTAATAGTAAGTTAGTAACAGTGAATAAGTCGATTCTTGATTCTCATAAAATACACATTATTTAGAATAAAAGAATCTAAAAATATATTACTCATCTAACCCTAAGATAGATTTTAATCAAAGGTTTCACATCTTTCCTGTAGGTGTGAATTTACTACCCAATACCAACTCTGATGTACCAACAGCCCAATTTATGGGCGGTTAATTGAAACTCCTGTCTCTTATTTAATCAAAGAGTTATTATCGGCAGAGCTTTTATGGACTGAAGTGACAATATGGCTGTATTACTGACCAAATATGAGTTTATTGATCATGTACAAGTCAATAAGTTGAATGATCACTATACACATTGATTGGATAGTTAAAAATTTACTAGGGATTAATAAAATTCCCACTCGGCCAGACACACACACACACACACACACACACACACACACACACACACACACACACACACACACACACACACACACACACACACACACACACACACACACACACACACACACACACACACACACACACACACACACACACACACACACACACACACACACACACACACACACACACACACACACACACACACACACACACACACACACACACACACACACACACACACACACACACACACACACACACACACACACACACACACACACACACACACACACACACACACACACACACACACACACACACACACACACACACACACACACACACACACACACACACACACACACACACACACACACACACACACACACACACACACACACACACACACACACACACACACACACACACACACACACACACACACACACACACACACACACACACACACACACACACACACACACACACACACACACACACACACACACACACACACACACACACACACACACACACACACACACACACACACACACACACACACACACACACACACACACACACACACACACACACACACACACACACACACACACACACACACACACACACACACACACACACACACACACACACACACACACACACACACACACACACACACACACACACACACACACACACACACACACACACACACACACACACACACACACACACACACACACACACACACACACACACACACACACACACACACACACACACACACACACACACACACACACACACACACACACACACACACACACACACACACACACACACACACACACACACACACACAAACACCCATACAGTAAGGTGGTGTTGGCCCATCCACCCTCTCATTCAGTGAGTACATTAGTACAGTGGGATTAATTCTATTAAAGCCAGTTTTAATAGAATTAATATGGTTTTATAGAACTTAGTTTTACCAAAAAATAATGGTTTTGTGTATTTAGTTTCAATATATTTTCTATAATAATATAATATTACTAAACTAACATGGAGTTTCACTAATATACCTACATATTACATGAATATATTCCAAGTTATTACTATTTTTAAAGATCACTTTTGTTAATAGGGTGACAATTATATGGCGGATAAATCATAGCTTCTTTCATGTTATTGTAGTAATGGAGAGAATCTCAAACATGAATTGTATGATATATGAACAAATATAGGTTTTGGAGCTAATTAAAGAGGTAATAAAGAATTTCAGCATTTTCAGTGTATTTTTCGTATAAAAAATTAGACTAGCAATCGTAAATATAATGAAATGTCATGAAATAATGTTTGTTTATTTCATAGGCAATAACACTATGATGAGATAAATAATCAGAATTCTTGATTTATAGTAAACATAAAGTATACAGCAAACATAAAGTACACAGCAAACATAAAGTATACAGCAAACATAAAGTTCACAGCAAACATAAAGTATACAGATAACGTAAATTATACAGATAACATAAAGTATACAGCAAACATAAAGTACACAGCAAACATAAAGTACACAGTAAACATAAAGTACACAGTAAACATAAAGTACACAGTAAACATAACGTACACAACAAACATAAAGTATACAGCAAACATAAAGTACACAGCAAACATACAGAACACAGCAAACATAAAGTATACAGATCACATAAAGTATACAGCAAACATAAAGTATACAGCAAACATAAAGTATACATCAAACATAAAGTATACAGCAAATATAAATTATACAGCAAACATAAAGTATACAGCAAACATACAGAACACAGCAAACATAAAGTATACAGCAAACATAAAGTATACAGCAAATATAAAGTATACATCAAACATAAAGTATACAGCAACCATAAAGTATACAGCAAACATAAATTATACAGCAAACATAAAGTATACAGCAAACATAACGTATACATCAAACATAAAGTATACATCAAACATAAAGTACACAGCAAACACAAAGTACACAGTAAACATAAAGTATACAGCAAATATAAAGTATACAGCAAACATAAAGTACACAGCAAACATACAGAACACAGCAAACATAAAATATACAGATCACATAAAGTATACAGCAAACATAAAGTATACATCAAACATAAAGTATACAGCAAACATAAAGTATACAGCAAACATAAAGTATACATCAAACATAAAGTATACAGCAAATATAAAGTATACAGAAAACATAAATTATACAGCAAACATAAAGTATACAGCAAACATAACGTATACATCAAACATAAAGTATACATCAAACATGAAGTACACAGCAAACATAAAGTACACAGTAAACATAAAGTATACAGCAAACATAAATTATACAGCAAACATAAAGTATACAGCAAACATAAATTGTACAGCAAACATAAAGTATACAGCAAACATAACCTATACATCAAACATAAAGTATACATCAAACATAAAGTACACAGCAAACATAAAGTACAGAGTGAACATAAAGTATACAGCAAACATAAAGTATACAGCAAACATAAAAAACACAGCAAACATACAGAACACAGCAAACATAAAATATACAGATCACATAATGTATACAGCAAACATAAAGTATACATCAAACATAAAGTATACAGCAAACATAAAGTATACAGCAAATATAAAGTACACAGCAAACATAAAGTATACAGCAAACATACAGAACACAGCAAACATAAAGTATACAGCAAACATAAAGTACACAGTAAACATAAAGTATACAGCAAACATAAATTATACAGCAAACATAAAGTATACAGCAAACATAAATTATACAGCAAACATAAAGTATACAGCAAACATAACGTATACATCAAACATAAAGTATACATCAAACATAAAGTACACAGCAAACATAAAGTACACAGTAAACATAAAGTATACAGCAAACATAAAGTATACAGCAAACATAAAGTACACAGCAAACATACAGAACACAGCAAACATAAAATATACAGATCACATAATGTATACAGCAAATATAAAGTACACAGCAAACATAAAGTATACAGCAAACATACAGAACACAGCAAACATAAAGTATACAGCAAACATAAAGTATACAGCAAACATAAAGTATACATCAAACATAAAGTATACAGCAAACATAAAGTATACAGCAAACATAACGTATACATCAAACATAAAGTATACATCAAACATAAAGGACACAGCAAACATAAAGTACACAGTAAACATAAAGTATACAGCAAACATAAAGTATACAGCAAACATAAAGTACACAGCAAACATACAGAACACAGCAAACATAAAATATACAGATCACATAAAGTATACAGCAAACATAAAGTATTCAGCAAACATAAAGTGTACATCAAACATAAAGTATATAGCAAACAAAAAGTATACAGCAAACATAAAGTATACATCAAACATAAAGTATACAGCAAACATAAATTATACAGCAAACATAAAGTATACAGCAAACATAACGTATACATCAAACATAAAGTACACAGCAAACATAAAGTACACAGTAAACATAAATCATACAGCAAACATAAAGTATACAGCAAACATAAAGTATACAGCAAACATAAAGTATACAGCAAACATAAAGTACACAGCAAACATAAAGTGTACAGCAAACTTAATAAAGTAGGCCTATACAGAAAACATTAAGTACACAGCAAACATAAAGTAGACAACAAACATGAAGTACATAGCAAACATAAAGTGTACAGATAACATAAAGGATACAGCAAACATAAAGTGTACAGATAACATAAAGTATACAGCAAATATAAAGTGTACAGATAACATAAAGTATACAGCAAACATAAAGTGTACAGATAACATAAAGTATACAGCAAATATAAAGTGTACAGATAACATAAAGTATACAGCAAACATAAAGTGTACAGCAAACATAAAGTATACAGATAACATAAATATAAAGCAAACAACAATTATACATCAAACATAAAGTATACAACAAACATAAAACATAAAGTATACAGCAAACATAAATTATAAATCAAACATAAAGTATACAGCAAACATAAAGTATACAGCAAACATAAAGTATACAACAAACATAAAGTATACATCAAACATAAAGTATACAGCAAACATAAAGTATACAACAAACATAAAGTATACATCAAACATAAAGTGTACAGCAAACATAAAGTATACAGCAAACATAAAGTATACAGCAAACATAAATCAGCTCCCTTAGAGGCATCAACGCCGTTGCACTTCTTTTCCACCTCTAACGCAGATATACGCCATGCAGATAAGGAGTTTCCTTTCTTATCTTCATAAAAATAGAGGATTGTTTACAGGTGACATGAAGATCGATCAGAAGAAGCCGGCGAAGAGGTTAGAAATTTCAACAGGATCCTGGGAGGTTAACTCATTATCGTGGAATGACATAATTATTGTTATTGAACACCATTTTCCATTCTTTTGTGAATCCCTCTGTCTGAGGAAGGTGAGAGTGGTTCACCGAAATCAATCACCATAATATTTATGCATTTTGTACTTGTATTGTAATAATATATTTGTGCATTTTGTGCTTATATTGTAATGAATTTGTGTTGTGTGACGTTTCCTTGTATTGTATTGTAACAACACGTATTATGCTAATTAAATAACTATTATCCTTAACTCAAAGATAAGATTGGACTTAGACTAACACATTATTGTGGTTAGGCTTTTAGAATATTACAGTTGGTAAACTTATAGTGTTAGCGTATCACAAATGTGGTACAGAATTATTGAAAAATCCGAAAAATTTAAAGTAGCCAATTTTGTATTGTAATTGTATAAAAAGTATCATCATCATTAGATCGTTAGATTTTAAAATTACATTTATTTTGTTATGTTCTGGAAAATAATAAAATAATAATAATAAGAAGAATAAGGCGAATACAAAATAACGTGCTCACATTATTATTGAGTTTATAAAATAACTATCAATATTTCCAGTTTTGCAATACCATAAAAGTACATTGATGAAACGAAAATACAATGTTTCAAATTTTAGTCTTCAATACCTGATTGTCAAAAGTTTAATATTACCAAGTCAACACCTATTTTCATTAAAATTTATTTTTGAGATTGTACGGCAATATTATTGTAGACAGCCATATAACATTGTTACGCAATTATTATTACTAAATTTAATCATTACCAAAATAACAGAAAAATTACTTAGTAAGATAAGACAATAAAATCTTATCTTACTACATTTTCAAGTGTTTGGGAGATTGTAGGCGATAGGTTGGATGCTCGGTCCTCTTAATACCGGCATGGCGTCCGCTTGATGGTTGCTATTGGCGTGGACACTACTAGAGAAGTCTAGGGTGTCCATGTTGGGTGGTAATCATTGTGCGGATGTTGTGTGGGGGAGATAACTGAGTATCAGGCTTGTCAATTAGCTGAAAATCAGACCAGCACTACGTGGTTCGGATTCCACGTAAAGCAGTAGGTCCCTTAGTTGCCCTGGCTGTTGGGCTATTAATAAATTGCCCTTTCTGAGGAACAGTTGAACTCAGTTAGTAACCAGACTACACTCATCCACCTTCATCCTACACTCATACAACCATTCATATTCGCCTTAAAATACCAACAACGTTGTGTCGGCGTCTCATGTGTAAGAATGTAAGAAGAAAGAATAATCATATAAACAGGACATTTAAGTTTAGATTTATTACTAAGGAATGACTGTAAAGTTAGCAAACTTTAATGTTACAATAAATGTTGAAATACCATATATATTTCTATGTATATAACCTAACCTAACCCATCCGCCCACCCATTCACATACAGTGGTATTGGCCCACCCAACCATACACATACAGTGGTATTGGTCCACCCACCCATACACATACAGTGGTATTGGCCCACCCACCCATACACGTACGGTGGGTATTGGCCCACCCATACACATACAGTGGTATTGACCACCCACACATACACACAGTGGTATTGACCCACCCGCCCACCCATACATGTACAGTGTTGTTGACCCACCCGCCCACCCAGACACGTACAGTGGTAGACACGAACAGTGGTATTGAATTGATTATTTAATACCACATTGAGAAAAAACACTAACGTAGTTACCTCTTTTTACCAGAGTTGTTTTATTTGTATCGTGTGCTACGTGTGTTTTTGGAAAACACGTTAATCCAAAGAAGAAGTATGTTTTTAAGATATTTGCAGGCATTATAATTATTTGTAAGCATACAAATATTAGTGAATAATTACATTTACCTTTTGTAGGCTGGTTGTTTCTACATTGTAAAGAGAATATATGCGAACCATACATCTGGAATAAACACGCTTCACTGTCCTTTGGATAGGTAAGAAGGTATTGTTACTAACAAAATATTGGTCTTCGGGGTTAGTAATACAGTAGTAACGACCGTGGAAGCCTATTCATGAAGGTATTAGTAAGTGTAAATATGAATGTTCGAGGGGAGCAGGGGGGAGGAAGAGGGTTTTGAGTAATTGAGGTTTGGCGTTAGGTGAATAGAATTTATTTTAACAAAAGGCAATTTGCGTGTTGTTTGTAATGTCAGTTGTACTAAAAATATAACTACAACTACAAAGATAAAAATGATGTATGCTATAATTTATTATTTTTCCACAAAGTATTTACAAAAATATGAAAATGTAACAAAATGTTTTAAAAACTAAAACAACACTGTATTACACAACTTTTAATTAATTACTTCAAAAAGTAATAATAAAAATTCTAGCTTCTAACTATGATTTATACTGATACAAGATAAACAATTACTAATTTAAAATACTAAATTTTAAATACCCACGTCAGAACGGTCGCTTATAATCTCGAAACTTAATTCTACGTTTTCCAGTTGAGCAGATTAAATTTCTCGCCCAATACTAGCTGGACCATTACGTGGAACAGTTTTGATGGAACGAAATAAGTCCCTTATTTTCAATCCATCAATACCTGTAGGTGGGATGAACCTCCGATGGAACTTACGGTGAGTCTATCTAAACAATGGATCACATAGTTACCGAATGCGTCCTGCAATATTTTACGGATGGATTAGCTAGCGTAAATAGGGCAGATCAGTGAGGAAGGACTTAATTGGCTAGATGGATTCAATTTAGCTTTGTGACAGGACATCACTTTATATTTTTATTTATTTAACAAGACATTTTTCAAATATTTATTATACAGTTTTATAGTTTTTTACTCAATAAATGGTAGCTGACACAATATAATATGATATATATATAGTTAAGTTTTGAAAATTAGCTTAAGAAATTCAACAAATATAATGTGCATTATTTACTTAACAAACAAAAAAGTTCAGATATTAAGCACATTGATATACAGTTTATCTGATATATATATAATGGGCATTTTAAATGTTACGTTTATTAAGGTAATAAAAGTTCAATAATAAAAGTTAACTAGAAAATACTAAATAAAACATTAAAGTTAGAGGAAGCCCTTTTGTTTCAGCTAACTCGTGCCATTAATTTCAACCCTCTAGAATTGTTTTTAAGCTCTTTACCTCGTATTTTATTTCGAGAGAAATGATAGATTACTAAATTCTGTTACTTAAAACATTTATAGGGGCGATATTATTATTTTTTAAATAATGATTATTAAAACTATCTTTTTTGAGTACTCTGTGCAACTTAAAAACGAAAAGAAAAATACAATTAAATTTGTTCAAATATCAGGAGTTGATGAGTTACAGTAAAGTATAGGACTATACTGTTAAATTTCAAAGTATTTTATAATTAGAATAGTTATTTAGTGTTAAAAGTGAAAAAACAAAAAACACAAAATATAGCTAGACAAGATTGAGGGATACAACATTCTATTTATTAAAAAATATACTAAAATACATGTACAAAGTCAATCATTATTGCCCTGGTATAGTTCTGTTTATTGATATTAAAACCTTTAAAACTAACATGTTTCATTATTTCAAAGTATATTTTCCATAAATATATAAATGCCTAAACGTTCGTTCATAAATAGCTAACAACTGAAATATCCTAATTGATATCTATGTTATACTATAAATAGCCTTTTGTTTTCAATCAATAGGGTTTTTATGTTACCGAACGTATTGCAAAAGTAACAAAATAATACATAATTACCTAAAACTTCCTATAAATCACGAATAGGAATTTATAGGAGTTTTTGAAGTAACTACCAAAGTAGTTACTTCAACAACTCTGGTTACCAATGGAGGACCTATAGACTATAAAAAAGGGTAGCCTAGTGCAAGTTCCAAATATTGGCTTTCGTTGTTTTTACAGAAGACCAGAAAACTTGACTGTTTTGAAGTCTTTGTCTGCGTTTTACTGCTGGGGGTTTTTCTTGTACTAAGAAAATTTCACGCTAAACTACCTACATGAACTCAAAACTGCCTTTTTTTCATAACATTAACAAAAAGACACTGCAATGAAATAATAATTTATAATGAGTATGTATAACAATATAATTACCTCTTCAAATATAAATTACATCATATAAACCTTCCAAATATGACATATACAACATTTTAAAATGTTACCTTATTAATGTATTTTACTCATTGTCTTGTTTCCGACAATGTTTATAACATATATTATGCTTTTTACTAATAACTAAAGCACAATATATTAAGACCAATCCTCCCACCAAAAGTGGAAGTCGTGCCGTACTGGGGGATGGTTCAAAATCAGATAGGCGATTAGATCACGGGCAGCAGTCTGAGGGTTAAATCACAACTCGGCAGCTGAGTGAAAAAAACTATTTATTTTCAAAAGAAATTAATTTTGGCAGAAGGCCATAATCAAAATTACACTCAAATTAACAAGAAATAACAAATAAAAACAACATAAGCTGTAATACCAAAAATTACAAAACATGTGTGCCTATCTGCAGAGTTACCAGATACAAAGTTTTTTAATATAAAATTTAGAAATTTTGAACAAAACAAATAACTGGCAATTTAGCCTAAATTCCATGATTCCTCCGAGGCCAGGGCGTAAGCCGGAATCCCTGGGCTGCTCTGAATTAAAGAAAAGTAAAACATTAATAAATAATCCCCTTTTGGTGAGACTAAAAAAAGAAGTAATTAAAAATAAAACATAACATGGTACCGTTTCATTACAAACTGACTTCAATAATACAATGCACGAAATAAATAAATAACACTAACTAACTTAATAACTAGGCCTAAATATACGAGATCACAAAATGAATCAGTGGCCCAACATGTTTTTTGTTTTTTAACTATAAATAAATACTTTTAAAAAATAACAAGAAAAAATAAACCTCTGAAAACTTAATAAATAACAAAAAATATTAACAAGTATACAATATTTAAAAAATATGGCCTATATAAAAAAACATTTGGCTGCGTTCAAGAGTAGGTATATAGGCAGTTTCTAGGCCCAGGCCAATTATTAAATTGTTCCGCACAACTCTTTTTTTGGTTTCTTTTTTCTTTTTATAGTTTTTCTTCATTTAACCACCCCCAGCTCAGCCGCCGGGAAAAACAAGGAACGCACTGACCCGAGGACAGACGAAAAGCTCCTCAAGTTGAGACGAGGGCAGCGGAGTAGAACATGGCCCTTTTACAGGGTCCCCAGGCCAGGATACCACAGTGGAGAACGGCAGAACTTCATCCGAACGGCAAGCTGAGATTCAACGTCCTACTCAAGGACCCTGGACTGAACAGTTCAAACCACAGCACATTAAAAAAATTACATCCAAAAACTAAAATAATACAGATAACAAGTTAATAAATATGAAGCGGCAAAACAAAACAGGAAAAGACAAAATTGAGTGTGTACATACAAAAGAGAACCTGAAAGTGTGGTAGAAACTACAAGTTAAACATACAGGAATTAAGAAAATTAAACAGGTAGAATAGGTAATTGACAAATAACATAAATATAGTGAAAAGGTTACTCAAACTACAAAATGATCAATAAAAATGATATATAACTAACATTGAACAGAAAACAAAATGTGGAACATAAAACAATAATATAATAAAGAAATGAATGGTAAAATAGTAACATTTAGCTCATGGGCTCGAACCTAGGTTGACAAAGATCTAGACAAAAAACACAAACAATCTAACAACATACTGAAAATAACAAATAAGCCTGATTTATATTATTTAAACAAAAATATTTTCACCAAAAGGGTGATTAGGTATTTGGAAATAACAAAAATGAACACTTACGTAAGAGAGTCTTTAGCCACTCATACTAGAAGTTACGGTAGGCCGATGAAGACAGGTTCAAAAACGATAGGCCAACCTGACAGACCGAGAGGTTCAGAATCACGGAACGAAATCAACGTGACTCAACAAAGTCTGAGTCAACGGCCACGAAAGAAAACAAATCGACAGCGTACGAGCGATCTCAGGCAGCCTGGCAAACCACGACGACAAGTAACCACAAATGTACCGGTCAAATGACCCGGTACAATATGTTGTAAAAATCACAAAATGTCATGATAGTTTTAATATAAAAGGAACATATAAAATTTAACTTATTACTGTGACAGAGTCTGTTCGACCAAGTTTACCAAGAGTTTAATACCAGGGAAGTTTGATGGTAAACCAGGTACCACAATAGTAAAGTTTGATGGAAAACAAGGTTTACCAAACTTTACAACCAAAATACTTGTAACGACAACTATATTTACGCTCTGTTATGTTTAGTTTGGAATCATTTATAAAATATATGACCAATATTAAATTATTAGTTAAGTCTTTTTCTGTAATAAATAACAGAACGTAAACATAAATATAAGTCGGTACAAGTACTTTGGTTCACAAGTCTTTGTCTACAATAAATTATGTTAGTTTAAATTTTGCCTTTTATCATTATTATATTTGGGTAATGAAAAAAATATACAGGATGTTCAGATTCGACTGTCACATATTTTAGAGGATTGGTTTTTAGACCTTTACAAGCAAATATGCCGTATAACTTGTGCCCTATTTCGATTCGTTTTTTTGTTTGTGCGTCTGTATTTGTTTTTTACAAACATTTGAATATCTCAATAACAGTTTTACATACAATACTGGATTTTCGTATGAAAGTTGATCTTAAGAAGACACATATTATGTAAAAAGGCCGCATCTTAGTTTCAAACCGGTAGCTGTCTAAAGATGTCAAAGTTAAATATAAAAAGAAACTACAAAATATAACAAAACAATTTGGAGACACAATAATTTTAGACTAAGTTATGCCAAAATCAACGGTATGCAATTTAAAAGATAGCTTGATAAATAACAGAGAAAAATTATTTTTTGTGATTGAAAGTATTGTTTTCTGGGTAAAGAGTACAGATAAACCGAAAACGAATCGAAAAAGGACACATGTTATGTGACATTATTAGCTTGTCAGACAATCCTCTAAAATATGCGACAGTTGAAGATGGACACCCTGTATGTACAAGATGGTTATAAAGTCCATTCTCCCACTTTTAAAAATATAATTTACATTTAAGGATTTATTTTCATGTAACATTCAGTATATAGACAGTTGCATGATTGATTATACACTCTATCAAGTATGTGATATATTACACCAATGTGTTTTAATAGATGTAAAAGAATACATTAATACAAGGTGTTATTCTTAAAAAGAAAAACAATTATTAATTTTTTATTCGTACAAAACAAAATCAATTGTTGAATGACTTAATGGACCAAACCTCAGTAATCGGTCTCCGGTTCCAGAGATTTTCTTTAAACAGCCAGTTTTGAAATAGAACAAAATAAAGTAGCTGTAAAACAGAATTTACGAAGGTTATTAAATACTTAATAGCTCGTTTGGGGTCTTTATGGGACTGAGGTTTAATTAATCGTTCAGTATACCTTGTACAACCGCTTCAGCTGTTCCATGAAGATAAGATATAAATATTATGTGGCTATAAATCAATATTATACATGTTTAAGCATTTTATTTCACTAACTCAAAGTATTTCATCTCTAAACATGTTGAAACGAAATTGAGATAGATATAAAAAAACAGTAATTAAATATGTATTTTTAGCCTTATAGCCATAGAATGACAATTTAGAATCTTGTACCATATATGAAATAGTAAAATTAATTTGTGGTAGGTCACAATGTAAAAGAACGAATGTTTTACAAAGTGGTACAAGCGGCTACATTTATGTGCACTACCTTACAATACGAATAATGAATTACGTGTATGGGTTGGTGGGAGGGCCATATCCACTGTATTAGTATTGGTGGATGGGTCATACCCACCGTAGGCGTTTCGCTTGGTGGGAGGGTCATCACCATTCTAGGAGTATGGGTGGGTATGACAGGGTCTTAACAACTGTACGTGTACATTTGAAGCGGCCGTAGCCACGAGGATAAGGCTCGGGTTTGAATACTAACAACAGTTTTTGCCCGGCCGCTCCCGTGGGTCGGAAATCACGTAAAGCCCTTAGCCACCTAGAGTGAAGTGTTAGGGAAGACTTCTTAGCCCTAACTTCATCTGGTAAAGTAAGATGACCTTTAACTTTTAAATGAGTGATAATTTTGATTGATTTTCCATTCATACTTACTATTTTGTGCAGGCGATACTGCTTATTTAAACATTATAATATGATTAGTGACGTAATTGCTTTTTTCCAGCGAATATGCAAATACCTGATATAAAATACTTTTACTTTATCCATGTCAAAAAGGTTAATGTATTGATGGAAATTCTATGCTTTGATAATAATATGCAGAAAAAACGTTGTAACACAAGTGAGATACAATAAAATACAACAGGACACCAGACGTAATATAAAGTATGTTGAAGTTGTTGAAAAGTAAATAAGTTATTTTAATAATTAATTATAAAATGTGAATGTTACGTTTAACATTACACTAGAGGCCATTTTATGGTAAAAAATAAATAAATGTCGTATTTAGAGTAACCAGGAGCGCTAACGATGTGGTTATGTGACTAACAAGGTAAAAATATTAGTGTAATGTATGTTATGTGCATACTGTAGAGCATTTCGACAGCGATGTAATGTACGTGGTACAGTTTAATGTATGTTATGTGTATACGACAGCGATGTTATGTACGTGGTACAGTTTAATGTATGTTATGTGTATACGACAGCGATGTTATGTATGTCGTACAGTGTAATGTATGTTATGTGTATACTGTAGAGCATTTCGACAGATATGTAATGTACGTGGTACAGTGTAATGTATGTTATGTGTATACTGTAGATCATTTCGACAGCGATGTAATGTACGTGGTACAGTGTAATGTATGTTATGTGTATACGACAGCGATGTTATGTACATTGTACAGTGTAATGTATGTTATGTGTATAAGACAACGATGTTATGTACGTGGTACAGTGTAATGTATGTTATGTGTATACGACAGCGATGTTATGTACGTGGTACAGTGTAATGTATGTTATGTGTATACGACAACGATGTTATGTACGTGGTACAGTGTAATGTATGTTATGTGTATACGACAGCGATGTTATGTACGTGGTACAGTGTAATGTATGTTATGTGTATACGACAGCGATGTAATGTACGTGGTACAGTTTAATGTATGTTATGTGTATACGACAACGATGTTATGTACGTGGTACAGTGTATTGTATGTTATGTGTATACGACAGCGATGTTATGTACGTGGTACAGTTTAATGTATGTTATGTGTATACGACAACGATGTTATGTACGTGGTACAGTGTAATGTATGTTATGTGTATACGACAACGATGTTATGTACGTGGTACAGTGTAATGTATGTTATGTGTATACGACAACGATGTTATGTACGTGGTACAGTGTAATGTATGTTATGTGTATACGACAGCGATGTTATGTACGTGGTACAGTGTAATGTATGTTATGTGTATACGACAACGATGTTATGTACGTGGTACAGTGTAATGTATGTTATGTGTATACGACAGCGATGTTATGTACGTGGTACAGTGTAATGTATGTTATGTGTATACGACAACGATGTTATGTACGTGGTACAGTGTAATGTATGTTATGTGTATACGACAACGATGTTATGTACGTGGTACAGTGTAATGTATGTTATGTGTATACGACAACGATGTTATGTACGTGGTACAGTGTAATGTATGTTATGTGTATACGACAACGATGTTATGTACGTGGTACAGTGTAATGTATGTTATGTGTATACGACAACGATGTTATGTACGTGGTACAGTGTAATGTATGTTATGTGTATACGACAACGATGTTATGTACGTGGTACAGTGTAATGTATGTTATGTGTATACGACAGCGATGTTGTGTACGTGGTACAGTTTAATGTATGTTATGTGTATACGACAACGATGTTATGTACGTGGTACAGTGTAATGTATGTTATATGTATACGACAATGATGTTATGTACGTGGTACAGTGTAATGTATGTTATGTATATACGACAACGATGTTATGTACGTGGTACAGTGTAATGTATGTTATGTGTATACGACAGCGATGTTATGTACGTGGTACAGTTTAATGTATGTTATGTGTATACGACAACGATGTTATGTACGTGGTACAGTGTAATGTATGTTATGTGTATACGACAACGATGTTATGTACGTGGTACAGTTTAATGTATGTTATGTGTATACGACAGCGATGTTATGTACGTGGTACAGTGTAATGTATGTTATGTGTATACGACAGCGATGTAATGTACGTGGTACAGTTTAATGTATGTTATGTGTATACGACAACGATGTTATGTACGTGGTACAGTGTAATGTATGTTATGTGTATACGACAGCGATGTTATGTACGTGGTACAGTGTAATGTATGTTATGTGTATACTGTAGATCATTTCGACAGCGATGTAATGTACGTGGTACAGTGTAATGTATGTTATGTGTATACGACAGCGATGTTATGTACGTGGTACACTGTAATGTATGTTATGTGTATACGACAGCGATGTTATGTACATGGTACAGTGTAATGTATGTTATGTGTATACGACAGTGATGTTATGTACGTGGTACAGTGTAATGTATGTTATGTGTATACGACAACGATGTTATGTACGTGGTACAGTGTAATGTATGTTATGTGTATACGACAGCGATGTTATGTACGTGGTATAGTGTAATGTATGTTATGTGTATACTGTAGAGCATTTCGAAAACGATGTAATGTACGTGGTACAGTGTAATGTATGTTATGTGTATACGACAGCGATGTAATGTACGTGGTACAGTGTAATGTATATTATGTGTATACAACAGCGATGTTATGTACGTGGTATAGTGTAATGTATGTTATGTGTATACT
Organism: Stictocephala bisonia; assembly: GCA_035578905.1. Taxonomy (NCBI): domain Eukaryota; kingdom Metazoa; phylum Arthropoda; class Insecta; order Hemiptera; family Membracidae; genus Stictocephala; species Stictocephala bisonia. The sequence continues at coordinate 6,130,668 of JAQJVL010000013.1, forward strand.
GTAGAGCATTTCGAAAACGATGTAATGTACGTGGTACAGTGTAATGTATGTTATGTGTATACGACAGCGATGTAATGTACGTGGTACAGTGTAATGTATGTTATGTGTATACGACAGCGATGTTATGTACGTGGTACAGTGTAATGCAGTCAGTGATACATGGTGAGTAAGTAATGTCACCAGCAATAGAGGGATAGTTGTGTCTTTAGCAATCCTCCAGTCAAGTAACCAATAGCGTTGGGAGGGACGATGTATCCTCCTTTACTTTTTCTGTTTTTAAGCAGCGTGAAGTAGTCAGCAGAGTGAAGTAGTCAGCAGGGTGATGTAGTGAGCAGGGTGAAGTAGTCAGTAGGGTGGAAGCCTGTGAAGTCAACAATGAAGGGGTTGGGGAAACCGATGAGCGTCTCATGTATGATGGAAAACTATCAAGCCTCGCGGGCCTGTCATCATTTTCCACTCACGACCTACCTTAGTAAGCACTTGTTCATGAAATTCAAAATCAAAAGTCACCTGTCATTACTAATGTCTTATTACCAGCATCTTCATTTTATTTTTGTACAATGTACTCTATTTTAAATAATGGCCTATTAGATATATCCCACTAATCATTTGTCTAAAAACAATTAATTAGTTGAGAGGACGATTCGAAACAAAGAAAATCAATATAAGGAGACAAAACGAATTTGTGTGTAGGTTACTCAATCACGCAACAACTACTGCAGACATTCATGTGAATTTTTGCATGGACATTCTTAGGGTCTCTAAATGCAATCAGAAAATCACCCCAGTGGTTCTAAGAAGTATCAATACAACTCCTATAGCAATACCAATTTGAAAATTAATTGTTTGTAATAGTTTCATTAATCAGCTGTTGGAATGTATAAACAATTTACATAGTTCTGAAGTAAATACCGGACCAAACCTAACCACAACCACGGTAACTAGAAAAGACGGTAGGTATTACGACGAGGGTGCGCATAGACTGTGACGTCACATGGGCGAAATCACCTGGTTTGATTATTCGATAAAATACTGGTAACTAAACCTACCAATCGCATGTAAGCATTCAGCTAAATAGTAGGCAAGTTTTTTTTACCACTTATCAGCTGGAATCGTAAACTACGGGAATTAGAACAGTGTTTGTGTTTGTTGTTGCATTTCGCCCAAGTGACGTCATACGACATGCGCGTGATACTTACCATCTTCTTTCCTAGGGGTACCATGACCACAACACACTTTTGCATTATACAGATGCCGGTAGGTACATGTTTTGTATTAATGAATGCAATAAGCATAATATAAATCAACGTAAACCCCGAATAACGGGTACTGTGCTAGTTATTCATAAAAATCAATGATTCTATTTCGTTAAGTCTATTTTGTGAAAAAAAATAAACATTTTGTTTTGGATGATTTTACATGCAGGTTATTGCTATTTAGATATTTATATAGACTATAACACTGTGAATAACTGTCTATTTATAAGTTACTTGAATTTTAGTCCCTAAAAACTAGCGATATATCGTCTCAGTACATATTTGGAAACGTTTCAGTCAAAGTATTTAAATAAAGTCAAATCATTAGTAAGCTATATAAATGGTATGATACTTTCCCCGTTACAATGCAGAATAGTAGAGTAAGTTCTGTTCAACTAAAAAGCGTATATTGCTGAAAGCCAGCACGGGAGTTCAAGTGGTAGAAGATTAGGGATTCAAGTATTTCTGAAACAAAAGGGTTTCTAGTTAAATCCACAGCAATTGCATGTCACTGCATCCACAAGTTGTCTTTAATACGAAATGGGATAAGTTTGGCTCCCAGAAAACTCTTATTTCCTTTACAAGAATTTCTTTTAATTCAACTTGTTACTCTAGACACAAAAAAAGTGCATTCATTATTTATTAAAAAAGTATTATTTACAGCACAATGTATTAAAATCAACTCCACGTAAAAATCCAAATACTATTTTAAATTAGGCCTAATAAATCTCTACAACAAAGTTTTCCCCAAAAAATATGAGAAAATACTTCTGCAGAAAACTTTAAGCAGAACATAACTTTGTTATACATCATTATAACAGAAACAATAAGTAAAAAGCTAATAGATAAATAAAAAATAAGCCAGTTAGTCCATGCAAAAGGCCTGATCAAAATCTCAACATAAGTGTCGAGATATTGGGAGGGAGATCTTTCGTAAGATGTATTTAGGTAAATAAAAATATAGGTTAAAATAACAATTTTACTACTATACAAATTATATATCCTTTTTAGCATATAGTACAATTTCATGATTAAAATAAGTTTTGGAATTGAAAAATATCATTAGTTTTTTTCAAATTTTCATTCAATAGAAAATAGCTCATTTTTTTATATTTAAAATAAGTATAAGATATTTTCTAGGTAGAAAGTGCAAAACTGGTCATAATAATGTTTATTATTAATTTCTTTAATGTATAGGTGTGCCAAACAGTACCAATGAGGAAACCAGCTGCAACTGCGACGGTGCCGGCCGTGAGACAGTTCCAGTTCCAAACAGTTCCACGACTCATGAGACACTCTCTGTGGTACTTTTAGCTTTGATGGTGTCAGTTCTACAGTACCATAAAGGGTGTGGATTTTTAATCATAATTTCAGTCCCAGCTTGGTACTTACAAGATAAACATTTACTCTGTTAAACACATGTTTGATTTTAATGCAACATAAATGTAAATATTCATCTATAACGTTCATTTTTATGGATATATCGATTAAATGCTTACGATAATGCATATTAGAAAAGAGATAATCTCAGGAAGAATAAGATTTTTAAAAAATATAAAAAGGATAGTATGATTTATTTTACAAAATATGCAGCTAACATTTTTAGGTCTATATATGAACAAAATATTAAATATAGCCCACTTTTTGACAAACTTATAGTTCATATTTAAATAGACGAGTTCCCTAAATTTTGTAGTTTTCAACTGAGTTCGTCTTTCATTTATAATTAAACCTGTTTTCGAAAAAAAATACGTTCACAATGGAATAGACGTGGCAATGAAACGTAGGTATTGTTTAGCCAGAGTACTTAGTGATGGGTATAATAAATTAGTACTAATATAAGATAACAATAATACTATAAAGGCCGAATACTACGATTAGCAATAGCATGCACGCAACTGTTTGGTTTTGGATATTAAATTATTTAAAGAGTCTACAGAAGTAGCCTACAGGCAAGGTTAGTGTATAGGAGGTTGCCTCGAACGAGTGCGCACGCCTGTCGCGCATCACGTCATCATCCGACCTCGCTGCCGTACCGCCGTCGGCGGTATCCCGCACGAAGTATTGAAATCATTTGTAAAACAGCGAACATTTATCCGAATGAAATATTTAAACAAGGACGAACGTGGTGAAAAGAGAGGAAGCTGTAGCAGTTCTGATCACAGTACCACGAAAAAATACAAAAAAATGCTTTCTTAGATTGAATTCGTTAGCTTATTTATTTATTTTTTATTTAAGTATTTTGTCAGCATTTAGAGAAAACTGTGTTTGTTATTTATATGTTTGTGTATCATTAAATAGGGCAATTCATAAAATTTTATGATTTGTGTTTTTGCACAACCATCATATATATATATTTCTTTGATAAGGAAAACTGTTTGTTGTGAATAGGTAATCACTAACGTAAATGTGTATGGGTATGTTTTGTGCTTTTGTACAACGTTTTTATTTATTTTGTCTTGTTTAGAAAACTGTGTTTGTTATGAATAGGTAATCCATAACTTAATATAGGTGTATGTTTTGTGCTCTTGCACAGCCTTTGTATACATTTTATCTTTATTTATATAATACTGCATTTGTTATATATAGGTAATTACTAACTTAATATATGTGTACTTTAGTAAATAGGCTAATTCATAAAATTGTAAGTCTTGTGTTTTTGCACAACCTTTGTATATATTTTATCTTTATTTATATAATACTGTATTTGTTATATATAGGTAATTACTAAATATATGTGTACTTTAGTAAATAGGCTAATTCATAAAATTGTAAGTCTTGTGTTTTTGCACAACCTTTGTATATATTTTATCTTTATTTATATAATACTGTATTTGTTATATATAGGTAATTACTAAATATATGTGTACTTTAGTAAATAGGCTAATTCATAAAATTGTAAGTCTTGTGTTTTTGCACAACCTTTGTATATATTTTATCTTTATTTATATAATACTGTATTTGTTATATATAGGTAATTACTAACTTAATATATGTGTACTTTAGTAAATAGGCTAATTAATAAAATTGTAAGAATTATGCTTTGACACAAACTTTGTATCCATTTTATGATTATACTTAAAGAATTTGACAATGTTTATGCATGTATTGTAACATGTTACGGACAATAAAGTATTTCATTTCATTTCAATTGCAAGTTAGGCATTTTAAATCCTTGATAATCAATGATGGTGCTGTTTAGAAGTTTTACACGGTTAAATTTCATTTGCTTCAAACTATAACACAAATCTTAGCCTATAAATGACGATGAACTAGGTAGCCAAGCGATCTAAATAAGCAAGCAACAAAGTATTTTGTCAGAACTGGAGTAGAATAGTGATTCACGCGCTAGCGCTCCTAGACTGTGGTCGGCTCGTGACGTCATGCACTCGCCGGCTGCTGACTACACTACCTTACGGGAACGAGGCAACCTCCTATACACTAACCTTGGCCTACAGGTCCAGACTTGTTTTATTTCTAAGAACTGCATAGTCCGTGAGAATGGGTACTGTTGACGTTGCCGGTACTGTATCACTGGCTCTGTGGAGTTGGAACTGGAAGTTCCAAATGTTGTAGCGGAACTGAGCGTGAAACAGTACCAACGAGACAGTTCCAGTTACTTTGACCCACCTCTACTTTAATGTTTTAAGAACATAATACTTATAAACAATGTATCCAATTGTTGATGTAACTTACAATAATTATTGTTATGACATACTAATATGTATTATATCCTTTAACAGATATGGTGAAGAGAGTTGCCTTTACCTTCGTCAGAAGTATATTATAGTACGCAGTTTAATATTGTTATTACTAATATTCTTTGTTCGTTACGGTAATATTATAGTACGTAGTTTAATATTGTTATTACTAATATTCTTTGTTCGTTACGGTAATATTAAAATACGAAGATTAATATTGTTATTATAATATTCTTTGTTCGTTACGGTAATATTAAAATACGCAGGTTAATATTGTTATTATAATATTCTTTGTTCGTTACGGTAATACTATTGTACGCATTTTAATATTGTTATTACTAATATTCGTTGTTCGTTACGCTAATATTATAGAACGCAGTTTAATATTGTTATTACTAATATTCTTTGTTCGTTACGGTAATATTATAGTACGCAGTTTAATATTGTTATTACTAATATTCTTTGTTCGTTACGCTAATATTATATTTCATATGTCAATTACACGATTTTTTTTCTTTATAAAACTATTTTCGCAAAATATTACGAAGATAAATCCTATCTTTATCCCAATGATGGTTCTTGTTCAAACAGTTCCACTTCCCAAACAAACTTCATTCACGGGCAAAAAGTGGTCCATCGAAGCCATTATTGTTTGTGAAGGGATCTACTTTGGCCGCCTCCTTAATGCCTTACTTTTTACTGACGATTTTCTTGACCCCTTATTGCCAAAATGGCTGTGTTATAAAAAGCTGAACTAAAAGAATCATGTTAAAACTAAGTACTATAGGCCTATTCAGTTTGAATACCAAACTGTAACTGGCATTTTGCAACAAGTTTAAGAATTTAGATAAATAATTTAATAAACTTACTAAAAAAATTAATTCAATAAAGAGGAAACTAATTTCTCAACGAAATATTCAAGGAAAATTACAAACATACCAAATTGAGTTTGGTTAATACATTTCAAGATTAATAATAAGGATTAAAATATTTATTATTATTTTATTTATTATTCACTATAATTAAACCAGGAATTACTTTAATGAAATAGTAGACACAGTGGTTTATAATTTGACTATGTTATGCAATTAAAACCTATTTTTAAATTTAAATGGTAAAACTAATTTTTGGCATTGAAGAATGAATAATAATAATTTTTTAAAACTGTTATTCTCTGAAATTTAACTAGAGATTAGCATAATATTAACTATAAGATTTTAGGATTATAGTTGGTTCTGGGATTACATTATCATATAATTTAATAAAAAACATTTGGAATTAGTGATAATCTCCATCCTGATAAAAACACTACAGTTGTTAAACCTGTCTAATTGTGATTTTGAACATGAAATTTGAACTGTTACGTAATACCTGCTTGACCTTGTTTAATATGTAATTGAAGGGGCACTTGTAAAGCCCACTTCGGATACATGATTTGGAGATCAAGTAGTAAACATTGTTTAATATGTAATTGAAGGGGCACTTGTAAAGCCCACTTCGGATACGTGATTTGGACGGTCAAGTAGTAAACATTGTTTAATATGTAATTGAAGGGGCACTTGTAAAGCCCACTTCGGATACATGATTTGGAGATCAAGTAGTAAACATTGTTTAATATGTAATTGAAGGGGCACTTGTAAAGCCCACTTCGGATACATGATTTGGAGATCAAGTAGTAAACATTGTTTAATATGTAATTGAAGGGGCACTTGTAAAGCCCACTTCGGATACGTGATTTGGACGGTCAAGTAGTAAACATTGTTTAATATGTAATTGAAGGGGCACTTGTAAAGCCCACTTCGGATACGTGATTTGGACGATCAAGTAGTAAACATTGTTTAATATGTAATTGAAGGGGCACTTGTAAAGCCCACTTCGGATACGTGATTTGGACGGTCAAGTAGTAAACATTGTTTAGTATGTAATTGAAGGGGCACTTGTAAAGCCCACTTCGGATACGTGATTTGGACGGTCAAGTAGTAAACATTGTTTAATATGTAATGGAAGGGGCACTTGTAAAGCCCACTTCGGATACGTGATTTGTACGGTCAAGTAGTAAACATTGTTTAATATGTAATTGAAGGGGCACTTGTAAAGCCCACTTCGGATACGTGATTTGGACGGTCAAGTAGTTAACATTGTTTATCCTCGTTACACAAAACATTGGAATTAGAAATTGTTTAAATTTCTTTTATCGCACAATTTAATTATAAATCCTACTTATGTAACAACTACTTGCAGATACAAGTTTGAAAAATTTAATATTGTATTGAAACAACATTTGTACTAGAAACCATCTAATACACAATGATCATTCAAAAATACTCTAAAGATTCTAAAAACCTCATTATTTTGGCCACTTTTTAAAAATTCTTTGGTTCTTTTGACTTTATTTCTTTTAAGACAAATTGTTTAGTGTCATGAAATACTTATTGACGTCTTAAGTCATGAACCTTTGAAATTAAACAACAGTGATGACAATGATTTTCAAGCATTATTCTTAAGTGGCTTAGAAGTATAAATTAAATTAATAAAACATCCGAAATATAGGAAGCTTTATTTAATCTTTTGTATGCGTAAAGTATTGTTAAAGAGAAAACACAATTGATTGTTGATGTTTTCATGAGAACCATTTATATAATTATGATTACCGATACAGTTGTAATATCTACGAAACACTGAGTCATTACAAGTAGAATAAAGCCCGCCACACACTACTAAGCCGAGCGCCGTCGTGTAGCATTTTTACATGAAACAGTAGTGTGTATTGGATCCGGGCGCCGAGCGGCGTAGCGAGCTTTTGGCCGAGCAGATCCCCGAACCTGTTGTCAAGGAAAGTTACAGCTTGGTGCTCGGCTCGGGATTGGTAGTGTGTATTGGATTCGGGTGCCGAGCGTCGTACCGAGCTTTTGGCCGAGCAGATTCCCGAACCTGTTGTCAAGGAAAGTTACAGCTTGGTGCTCGACTCGGGGTTGGTAGTGTGTATTGGATTCGGGTGCCGAGTGTCGTACCGAGCTTTTGGCCGAGCAGATCCCCGAGCCTGTTGTCAAGGAAAGTTACAGCTTGGTGCTCGGCTCGGGATTGGTAGTGTGTATTGGATTCGGGTGTCGAGTGTCGTACCGAGCTTTTGGCCGAGCAGATCCCCGAGCCTATTGTCAAGGAAAGTTACAGCTTGTTGCTCGGCTCGGGGTTGGTAGTGTGTATTGGACCCAGGTGCCGAGCGTCATACAGAGCTTTTGGCCGAGCAGATTCCCGAGCCTGTTGTCAAGGAGAGTTACAGCTTGGTGCTCGGCTCGGGGTTGGTAGTGTGTATTGGACCCGGGTGCCGAGCGTCGTACCGAGCTTTTGGCCGAGCAGATCCCCGAGCCTGTTGTCAAGGAGAGTTACAGCTTGGTGCTCGGCTCGGGGTTGGTAGTGTGTATTGGACCCGGGTGCCGAGCGTCGTACCGAGCTTTTGGCCGAGCAGATCCCCGAGCCTGTTGTCAAGGAAAGTTACAGCTTGGTGCTCGGCTCGGGGTTGGTAGTGTGTATTGGACCCGGGTGCCGAGTGTCGTACCGAGCTTTTGGCCGAGCAGATCCCCGAGCCTGTTGTCAAGGAAAGTTACAGCTTGTTGCTCGGCTCGGGGTTGGTAGTGTGTATTGGACCCGGGTGCCGAGTGTCGTACCGAGCTTTTGGCCGAGCAGATCCCCGAGCCTGTTGTCAAGGAAAGTTACAGCTTGTTGCTCGGCTCGGGGTTGGTAGTGTGTATTGGACCCGGGTGCCGAGCGTCGTACCGAGCTTTGCGCCGAGCAGTTCCCCGAGCCTGTTGTCAAGGAGAGTTACAGCTTGGTGCTCGGCTCGGGGTTGGTAGTGTGTATTGGACCCGGATGCCGAGCGTCGTACCGAGCTTTTGGCCGAGCAGATCCCCGAGCCTATTGTCAAGGAAAGTTACAGCTTGGTGCTTGGCTCGGGGTTGGTAGTGTGTATTGGACCCGGGTGCCGAGCGTCGTACCGAGCTTTTGGCCGAGCAGATCCCCGAGCCTGTTGTCAAGGAAAGTTACAGCTTGTTGCTCGGCTTGGGGTTGGTATTGTGTATCATATTCTTGACACCCTACCGTAACTTCCTTCCGTAACACGTAAATACCACCGTATCATGTAACGTCAAGTACTTGGCTTACTGTCTCTGTTATTAATACATTTTGTACAAGTTGGTAAGTTAAGTGTAGTTGTAATTGTTTTTATGTAATTATTGTAATACGTTCAGCAAGTGAAGAAGATATGTGTAGTATTTATTGAGGGTTACGAAAGCAGCTCTCATGTGGCATTATTACGATAAAATCTTAGCGTCCATAAATAAAGTTGATTTTAAATTTAAAACCAAATAGGAAAACTCATTGTTAGTATTGGTAGGCTAGAATTTAAGTCAAGAAAAGTATTACAATTTATTTTTAAGTACACTGTCATTTGGCATTGAACAATCATCAAAGCTAATTTTCTTCCCAAAAAGAACAAACATTGGTTTAAGGAAGAAGGGAAGGTTAGTTTCCCTAGAGACTGCACTACAGTATTCCAATTTAAGTTAATAAAGTTGTTCAAGTTTGTTCACTTCTATAATTATTTTTCTATTCATTGAACGTCGATAGAGAAGATTGTTGTTAAAACACAAACTTTTAGTTTCAAACAACTCATGTTGCTATATGGAGAAGATAATGTGCTGGAAACGAGAGAAGATAATGCTGCTTCTCCAAAGAGGATTACAAACAACAAAGTTAGGTGGACGTTTGACAATGACTGGAGGAAGCGATAACAACTGACTTGTTTGTCAGTTATAGTTCGTAAGTCACTCATCACGAATATATATTATAAGCAGTTAGATTTATTTTGTCTGTATAGTATTTACCGTTTCCATAATGTTCGGTGACTTAACGGGTTAGTTTGCCAAAAAATACAGCCTTATTTGTTGATGTTTTGTCGTAGGCAATAAAGGTTTTCTTTTTGCAAATTGAATTCTATATAAAGTACTTTATATAGAAGTTTTAACATTTTAGAATATTTATAATATTGAAATGGGAAGAGGTATGAGAACAACATGAATCTATGAAACTAAAAGTCAATGGATAGCTAACTAGTGAATGTAACTAAAGAACACAAAATACCATTGGCCTTATGTATTCGTTGTTGTAAACTTGTTGCTAATGAATTACAAATTTTCCTCTTATCGTTAGTTGAAATATTCAATTTAAAACAATTCAACCAGAACAATTTTAAAACTTCAAAGTGTACATTATTATATTTCAGAGAAATAAATCACAAATATAAATGTTTTTGGATGTGATAATTCCCGAAGAGTAGTCACTGTTACCATAGGCCATAATTATTGGTGAGTTGGCAGAGGTTATTTAAGAAATGCGTACACAGTTTCTATTCACTTTAAATCAACTTATATTTGATATCTTTGTGTACAAAAAGAGGTGGGATATTATGTAATATATAAAATACAAATCATATAAATTTGTTTTGCTTTGCTTTAAAAATAGCCAAAATGATTATAATAAAATTAAAAATATAAAAGAAAGCTAAACTATCACAAATTACATATTGTTTTAGAAAATATACACATAATGCGAATGCGTGATATATGTAGAAATTAAAATAATGTATATCAAAAACTTCATACAACACACTAAACTAAAAATCGGTTACCATGAATTTAGTAATAATAAAAAATGCATTAAAAATGTCGTATTGATGCTATAGAGCTCTAAAATGTATATACAACTATGTTCTATAAAATAAATAAACCTGTTAGATGTTAAATCAAAGTTACTGCCCATTAATTAGCATAATAAATGTTTATACATGCATAAGAACCTAACATAACCCGTGCTGAGCACTGTTGTGCTAGGCATACAGAAACAACGATATTTGACTATAGATATCACATTATTCACTCACTACCTAACTTAATACAACTTATAAACACTATATAGCACAATTTAATAGTATTCATCAATGTTGACCATAAACATTCGACTACAAACACTGATTTTCAACAATAGAAGTGGTGAAGTGACCAGCTTGTATGAGTTGTAACTTTACGTCTTCTAGCTGTCGGTCTCCAACATTGAGTGTATACCACTGTAATGTCTAGTGGTATTAGAATGATGCCCGTGGTGTGTAGCTTGGTATTTCAAGTAAAACCTCATCGTGCAAGTTTAGCTGCAGATTTAATAATTTCTGCTTAGAAGAAATAAGTAGCTTTTCCCTGTCCATAAGGAAATCACAGAATAATTTATCATATTTAATTTTTAACAAATAATTCGTAATAGTTTTACCTTATTTTTTTTTATGTAAAATAGTATTTACTACTTCCAATAATGTAAAAATTCAATCCTAGTTAAATATATTAACACGAGCGATGGAACATGATGTATTGTGGTGTAAAGGTGACGTTCAATCTCACTACGTCAGGATCGAGATATGGTGGGATTTATAAGTGTCTAAAGTTTCACCAGCTAGTAAGTATGTAGCATATTTTATATCATAATATCAAGTTCTTTTACCTTACGCCAGTGAGTGAAGTAAGATGTAGGCTATTATATATCATCAGATTATAACATTGTTTTACTTTATGCCAGCGAGTAAAGCAGTAAGTAAGCTATGTATATCGTAGTATCAAGTTGTTGTACCTTACTCTAGCGAATAAAGCAGTAAGTAGGCTATGTATATCGTAGTATCAAGTTGTTGTACCTTACTCCAGCGAGTAAAGCAGTAAGTAGGCTATGTATATCGTAGTATCAAGTTGTTGTACCTTACTCCAGCGAGTAAAGCAGTAAGTAGGCTATGTATATCGTAGTATCAAGTTGTTGTACCTTACTCCAGCGAGTAAAGCATTAAGTAAGTTATGTATATCGTAGTATCAAGTTGTTGTACCTTACTCTAGCGAATAAAGCAGTAAGTAGGCTATGTATATCGTAGTATCAAGTTGTTGTACCTTACTCCAGCGAGTAAAGCAGTAAGTAGGCTATGTATATCGTAGTATCAAGTTGTTGTACCTTACTCCAGCGAGTAAAGCAGTAAGTAGGCTATGTATGTCGTAGTATCAAGTTGTTTTACCTTACTCCAGCGAGTAAAGCAGTAAGTAGGCTATGTATATCGTAGTATCAAGTTGTTGTACCTTACTCCAGCGAGTAAAGCAGTAAGTAAGCTATGTATATCGTAGTATCAAGTTGTTGTACCTTACTCCAGCGAGTAAAGCAGTAAGTAGGCTATGTATATCATAATATCAAGTTGTTTTTCTTTCGCCAGCGAATAAAGCAGTAAGTAGGCTATGTATATTATAATATCAAGTTGTTTTACCTTACGACAGCGAGTAAAGCAGTAAGTAGGCTATGGGTATCATAATATCAAGTTGTTTTACCTTACGACAGCGAGTAAAGCAGTAAGTAGGCTATGTATATCGTAGTATTAAGTTGTTGTACCTTACTCTAGCGAATAAAGCAGTAAGTAGGCTATGTATATCATAATATCAAGTTGTTTTTCTTTCGCCAGCGAATAAAGCAGTAAGTAGGCTATGTATATCATAATATCAAGTTGTTTACCTTACGCCAGCGAGTAAAGCAGTAAGTAGGCTATGTATATCAGTATTCAAAGGTGTCTTACCTTACGCCAGCGAGTAAAGCAGAAAGTATGCTATCATATATCACATAATCAAATTGTTTTACCTTAGGCCAGTTTATAAAGCAGTAAGTAGGCTCTTGTTATATGTCATACTATAAAGCAGTTCTCTGTTTTACTATGTTTAAGCTAATTTTTTCTTCAAGAAACCATGTTTTTTTAGAAAATGGTGGTAAAAAATAATTGAAGGTTTATATTTAAAATTTAAAAGTCAGAATCATATCAACCATAATATACATTTTAAAATGGCCTAAGTGTAACAGAATAAGTTAGCAGCATAATTGTTCAATTTTCTGCTCCTGTGTGCAATTTAATGCCGTTATATTGAGACAACATGTTAAATTTAAAGATGGATACACTGAATTATTGAGCTTAACTAGCTTCTGTGTAGTTAACTACTGCCTGTTTTGAAGGAGTCCAAAATATGATATTCTATTTTACTTTAAATAGTCTCTTATCGATTACGTTTCTTAGTACAGTATAGTGTTGGGACCTAGCCCCAATGAAATTTCTAATAATTCGTCATTTACTATTAATTTTGTGTGGAGCATCCATAGCTGGGAGATCGCAAAATTCGTGATAATTGAGCTACCAGACTTTTTGGGTTTAAGATTATCCAGGGGGTACATACAGCTCTAATATTTACTGTGGACGCGTACAACATCACGCCCACCCCCCTATAGGGGGGAAGAACCTCCTTCGTAGGGAATGAACACTGTTGAATCGCTTCCGAACTGGATAGGACAGTTGTAAGTAACTATTTATTGACAGTAAGTAAATACAACTATTTATTGACAGTAAGTAACTACAACTGTTAATAAATGTGAGTGAATTTACACTAGATCAGTCATGCGATTGCGGGGAGTATATCGAAGCAATGGCTCACATAGTTACAGAGTGATTACTTAGCATAAACAGAACTATATACTCATATTTATTCTTGATACTACACAACATCTTGGATATTTATAAAAAAATATGTATTGTAGCTCTTAAATCTTAATTAATGGTAGCTGACAGCAAATCATTTGATTTACATTTAATATTCAACCATCTCATTTTCAATATTATTTTAATTCTTGTTTGGTCACCATTTTATATTTATATCCGTGATCAACCGTTACAGAAACATGTTTCTTATTTTCAATAAATAATCATATCCAAAAATCCTGAAGAAGTTTTCGTGTTTATATATACATTTCTCTTTACTATATTTTGAGGCACAATTTTATCCAACTACTTTAAATTTAACTTAATACGTTTAAATCATACATGTAATGAACTCATCGATTACAAATTTAATATTTACTATAGTAAATAATATGTACTGAAACACTGATTAGTTATGCTGTTGCCATAAAACGAACCACAATGAAACATCAACAGAGATTTTATGAGATATATCTATACTAAAGCTATCTCTATTTCAACCAGCTTTATACATTTCTCTTTTTTTTAGTTCAAGGGACATCATGGTGTATAAATATTTCTTTTATAATCAATACTTCGTCCTGACCAGAGATGTTAAGTGGTTTTCAATGTGTGACCTTTCCACATAAACACAATGGGTAATGGGGGAAGACCCCTCACATACACGGCATTGTTGCCGAAACTATTCTCGTCAGGCTTCCATTATCGACACAAACTAAACTACAATTCAATAGAGAATGTAGGTTGACGTTAATTAGTACCAAAGTGAAATAAAATGTCCCGTCAGTAAAACTGTAGAAAATATTCTGTGTACTGGTAAGATTAAAATTATTATTTTTTATCTACTATTCTCACAATTTATGCGACATCCAGTGTTTTACGTTTCACTAGTGAAATTATACACGTTTTTATTACTATTTGTAACATGACAGGAGTTTTTACAATACATTTTATTGATTGATCGGAACTACTTTAATTTAGAGCTAAGGAATCCAAAACTAATAAATTATTTTTCTACACTGACAATTTGATGGTTATTGCGTCTATTCAAAGAACGTTGATAAAACCTTAAGTACCCTTCAGGCCTAAAACTTTCCATAAAAATCATTCTCTTGTAGTTTTTAAAATTATTAATAATAAGACTACTAAAAGTACTAGTTAAAATGTTATCTGATATTGATAAATTCAGTTATACTTCAACTAAGTAATATTAGTTTTATTTTATACTAAGTGTTATGAAAAATATTTTCAATATTAACAACAATACTATTTAAAAATGTAATGATTATGAAATGATGTAATCGTCATACCTAGTATCACATTAATTTGTGCTGGAAGGGAAGACAACAGTTAGTCTTAACAATACATACAGTGTAATTTTAATAAATATTAACCCCCGGAAATAGTCCGAAGGGTTCATAAAACTTATTACTGCAAAGTCCAACAATGTATCACTTTTAAATTGTAATAACTGGTTGATGGGAAGGTTTACGATAAGTTTAAAAAATTTAAAATGTTTAAATTTTCGAGACAAAAAATTCTTATCAATTCCATGAAATCATATGCTCTTATCGGCTCTGCTGTTTTCTTGACTTCTAGATGTCGTAAAACTTATTATTTGGTCTCGTTGACATGTATTTGCATAGTTATTTAATAACCATAATATTTAAGCTATTTGTATAAGTTATAATTTGTACTAATTTCTCTCAGTGTGTATAATAGGCACATTTGTACTACAATCATGCACAAAAGCTCATTATGTGCTTTGTGTGTATTTAGTAAATTGAATTATTCACTTAGTAGAGTGGATAGTGCAATTTAGTTGATAGACACTTAGCACAAAAAAATTATATTAACTTCGTAGGTGTTTAATTAACAATCAAAATTACACACAGGACATTTAATAGTGCTTTCAATCTAAACGCCGGAAAATCAATATTGATTTTGTCATTAATGTATGTATTTATTAATTTATATATGTATGACTTACACAATGGAATTTATTTTTACGTTCAATTAAGTTCATTAATATCCTTCTTATATCTATGCGACTATTCACTTATTAAAACATAAACAACTTATATTGTACAAATTGTATGAATATATACATTTGTAGACATTCATGTAGTTATTAAAAGTGTTAGAACGTATACAGCCTCCTGTTCATCGAACTTACTGTCAAAAACACATTATCTGCTCTGCTAAGACTTTTAGAAGACAATTAGAACCAACTGTAAGACAATTAGAGCCGATATATCATGTTAAACTCTAAGACACTCACGACCCACGTTCGTGGCATTGTTCTCAATATGAACAGAACGAACACAAACAATCGATTTAAGAGATCACATAGATTAGGAAAATTCCATAGCTTTTAATATTTTGCTATTCATTTTCACCATTATTTTAAGTTAAATACTACCATTAATATTTTTATTTGCCGACTGAGTTTGAAATATTCTATATGGTCTAAACTATTATTTAATATCAAATAATGTTTATTTCTCCCAAATCAAATATATCAATAGTTCAAGTTATATGCACAATACAAATTGTAAGAAGAATTAATTAACGACAAATTACGATGAAAACATGAGCATTATTTAACAACTAAATGTTAAAAAATATTTCGGTAAACATTTTAGTAAATAAACCTACATGAGCAGATAAGGATATAAAATAAGCAGGAGTGTAGGATCAAAGCTTTTTTCTAAGAAACTATTCACTATATCTTGGATACAGGGAATAGTAGTGATAGGAGTTGAGAGTAACACGAGTTGATAGTGACACAATGTTCTGACTGTTATGATAAGAAAAGGGATGATGAGGTAGGGGAATGAAGGTCAAGGTCGTAGATGACGGTCTTTGTCTCCAGAGTGCTCGCATTATATACTGATTTGATGTTATATATTACAGTTTAATTATTAATGTTTATAACTCAAAAT
The DNA here is from genome assembly GCA_035578905.1 of Stictocephala bisonia. Taxonomy (NCBI): domain Eukaryota; kingdom Metazoa; phylum Arthropoda; class Insecta; order Hemiptera; family Membracidae; genus Stictocephala; species Stictocephala bisonia. The sequence continues at coordinate 6,147,157 of JAQJVL010000013.1, forward strand.
ATTTTTCCCATATAAAAAGGATTGGCAGTGGAAGTTAATTTAGTTAGTTGTATCGTAATTGGACGATTCCGACATGTGAATGACGAGTATTATAACAATTACTTATTTTAGATAGTATAGTGTGAAAGTATTTGATGGTATATGTAAAAGTTTCTTTATAACAATTTTACATATTTATAGAATTGAAAGTTCCATGAAAAGAGCATCAGTAGGTGCTTAGTGGTGTTAAAAAGTGTAAACATTAATTAATTATTGTATCACTAAGAACTCCGCCCATTGGTAAACCTGAGTTCTGAAAAAATATTTATTGCCGTATTGTTAGTTACTATTATTGAGGCATACCTATTTAAGTGGGCATGAAATACAGTTGCTTGAATAGATAACAATAAAGGTACTAACATGTGACAGGTAAAATAAATACTTAGACAAAGAGGCATTATTTAAAACTTCAAAAACATTTCGTTTACAACCTCCACGATACATGTAAAATAAATACTTAGACAGAGAGGCATTATTGAAAACTTCCAAAACATTTCGTTTACAACCTCCACGATACATGTAAAATAAATACTTAGACAGAGAGGCAATATTGAAAACTTCCAAAACATTTCGTTTACAACCTCCACGATACATGTAAAATAAATACTTAGACAGAGAGGCATTATTGAAAACTTCAAAAACATTTCGTTTATAACCTCTACGATACATGTAAAATAAAATTTTATTTGGAATGTTAAAACAAGAAGAATAATAAAGGAGCATTTAGAGGATCGATTTTATTCACTACCACAGCTGTCTCATCTTGATCTGCTTGTAATAATATAACCGTATCAACATTGTTTAAAGAATTCAATGCAGTAAAATATCATTTCATTAAGATTTTGTTTTACTTTATTATTAATTTGCAAAGCATTTACTATGTTACTTCTCCAATAATCTTTTTGATCAGGATGAAGTAGTTCGGTTTTTCTTCTATGTTTGATATTGAGTTGTTGGACAAATTAAAGATTAATCCTTTCGATAAATAGGCTTCTTCAATCTTTATCTACTGTTATATTTCGTTTAGATAGATCTATTTACAAACATATTGAATTTTGGTGATTGGATTTAAAGGCAGTTCTTTTTTAAGACAGCAGTTTTCTTTGATAATAATCCACCTAATTTGTTTTGTTGCATGATATTAGTTGAATTGGAAGTTTTTTTGTAACATAGTTTTACAGAATTTGTAGTTTTGTTATAATCAGATGCAGTTGTTTCACTTTTTAATCGTACTTCTAACACTCGAATTTTATGTTGTAAATTATTAAGGTTTAAATGATTATTTTTATTGAAGCTTAAAGTAACCTTTTTTCAGTATTCATCACAATGTTTTGTTTAAATATTTTAAGTACGGTTTTTTAATTCCTACAAATTTTGGAATGGTGTTCAAATCTTTCCATTCATGTGTAAACTTCCGATGTTTTTTGTGCTTTAGCTAATTTGCTGCAAGTTGTCTTTAACTTCCTGTAGATTCACTTCCATAGTGTAGTATCAATTCTTAACGGCATGGCTGTAAAAGCTGTATTTCCCAGCAAAATCCTACTTTATGCTTAATGTACGTGTCTTTTTTAAATTATAAGTTTTAAATAAAATTCAAAATTAGTAACTAAATAATGTTCATCAACATTTATAACGTATGTATTCATAAACTTTCACTTATTAAATCGTCTGTTTAATATTTTAGGACGTTTGTGATCAACTATTTATTTTATATTTGTATTAAAAAGTATTCGCGTTGTTGCTTGTTTGAAAATGGCTTCAGATTGTAAGTCTAAATATAACATAAAAAAGTGTGATGTGTATCAATTAATTTAGATAAATAAATATTTGTACAAAGTAAAGCTAATGTAGCACAAATTTATACAGAAGTACCCAAGCAACTACAAACACTGATCAAATTGACTAGATATTTTTGATTGAAATAAAATTGATTGAAGTTTTTTAATATTAATATCCTTATGATTTAAAACCCTCCTTAAACTTAGAAAGGAACATATTATATTTTGAAGTAATCAACGTGGTTAGAGTATTAATTACAAGGATAATTACTGGCCTCTAAAACAGGATCGTATTGGTCTCTCATCCCAAAGCATCTTAGTTTCTTGAACTAAGAACTAAAACTCAATCGAATGACTTTTTAAGTTCAACAATATTAAATTCATTCGTTAGATTTCAAACTGAAAATAATTGATATATTTAATAATGAAAAAGAGAGAATTATGTATATTTTTATTTTCTTGTAACGTAAGGCTAACTTGATATTTTTGTATTAAAAAAGTCATTGTTTTTAGAAAATTTTTCTAAAATATTAGTAAAAAAACTCTTCAAATATATTAGCCGGTAGTTGTTCGTATGGTTAAAATCAACAAATTTGTTCAGTGAAAAGACTTTTTAAAACAGAGAGAAACATATGAAGCGTTAATTTACTATGTGTAACAGTAATTCATAAAAAGTGTAGATGTTACCTGGGATTCATTCAACAGAGATCCCTTTACACCCCTCCAGGCTAGACACATATCACATAGTGTTATGTTCAGTCATAGGCTGATATCTATAGACGATTGCTTCGATAGTCAAAATCGTCCCTTCCTATCCAATGTACCCTTCCGAGTATGTTGCTAGCGCTGCGTCATGTCCTACGTTCACAAAACAGTCAATATGTCATTGAATACATCTTAAATCACATCCTGATATTGTGAAACTAGGTAAGGTAATATCCTAAATAATAAATTTATTGAAAATGTATATTTTTGTTTCATTCTACATAAACATTCAACAACTTTCCAAAATAGTTTTGGGATTTCATTTGATAGGTTAACTATGAGTGGATGGCCTTTTCGCTCGCTTTTCTGTCTTATTTAATAAAGTATGTTTGCAGATTTTTATGGAACCTACAATAAAGGTTTTCCTTACTCTGTTTACTTAATTTGCTTTTACTCATATCGTACGGCCCATCGTTGCATATGTGCATCAGAAGGTAATTGAAGTAATGTAGGGTGTGATATCTGATATTAAATCCAGTCCACTGACGTTTGAACCCCAGTTACACGAACTCCTTCACTCAACTAAAGCCAAATTGGTATCCCGACCCAACCAATTGTTTTAGGGTCACGTTTGTAAAGTAATAGTTATAGTTAAAACTTTATTGCTTTTGCTAACTAAAATCAAGTCTTAGTACTATTAAGCATATACATTGCAATTCATATATATATATATATATATATATATATAAATATAAAGATATATTATATATGTATATATAAAGATTATATATATATATATATATAAAGATATATATATATCTTTATGTGTAAATTTTCTTTCTATAACAAAGTAAATAGTAGTAAATGAATAGTAAGCACATTATGTGGATGTTCTTTTACATATCGTCATATATCTCCCCATATCATCACTACATTATAAACATATTGAATAGTTCAGTTGATGAAAAATCTTAACCTAGTCACAGACTAAGACTGATGGCCGTGGTGTCACGAGCGCCTCTAGTGAGACTTACTACCAACCGGCACTACCGAGGCCGAGGGCCAAGGTGACATGAGCAAGGAAAGGGTCTTCCCAAGTATTTAACATCAATTTAACATTAATCAATTCAAAAAGTGATTGTCATGTGTAGATATTCAAATTGGTTCAGCCATCTTTGCATTCATTAATCTAGTACAGTTGGAATGATCAGTTGGAAGCAGTTAATGAATCCCAAACACAACTTTACATTATACAAAAGTCCAGCTATAATGTTTTTTTACCAGACATTTTATCACATCTTAGCTTAACGGTGACAAAAAGATAAATATAATGAACACTAATGTACTTCAGTACTGATGTAATTTTGTCCAGTAGCTTAACATTTGTGTAAATTATTAAATATTTTAACAAATGATAGTGTTTTTTAAAAACATTTTTGATAATTTTTCACTAAAATGATTCTATTTTACTAACGTATTAATTGAAATGTTTACTTTTCTTGATGACCAAATTTAAATATAAAACACATTTTTATTTTAATGGTAAAATTAAGGCTTTATCATTGAAATAGTTTGTAATAAAGACTAAAATCTAAATTTACTCTCTAATTGAATTTTCAGCTCCAAACAAACATTGCATAATAGGAACACTATATAAATCTATACTTCTTTTAAAATTATGTTAGGTAAAAATGTTTGCATTTGCCTTCTGTTATATTCGTGATATTTACATAACTCATAGCTCTGGTTTGTTAAATTTATTCAAAACACTCACAACAATGTAGTAATGTTCAAATACTAATCCACATAACTCATCTCAGAGTATAATTGTATACTTAGCTTGTTACTATGAGGATTTTACTAATCCTCACCAGTAAGTCACCTAAGTCATGTGTCACCTGCAAGATGTTCACCTGCAAGATGAACAGCGTCCTTATAGGAATAAGTTTAGAGTCTTATAATTAATCCTG